>CAUYSK010012350.1:0-41357 GCA_963575035.1 Avahi laniger
TTTGAGCTCAGGAGTTCGAAACCAGCCTGAGCAAGAGCGAGACTCTGTCTCTACTAAAATTAGAAAGAAATTAATTGGACAACTAAAAATATATAGAAAAAATTAGCTGGGCATGGTGGCACATGCCTGTAGTCCCAGCTACCTGGGAGGCTGAGGCAGGACGATCGCTTGAGTCCAGGAGTTTGAGGTTGCTGTGAGCTAGGCTGACGCCACGGCACTCTAGCCCGCGCAAAAAAGTGAGTTTCTGTCTCAAAAAAAAAAAAAGATTTTAATTTTTACTAAAATACTAAAGTTTTTCTTTCATATTGATAATTTGTTTGTTCCCATGTATAAAAGAAGAGTTTCTTTAGCCTGATCTTCGGCTTCTATCATTAACAGTAATGAATATTATAGTATATACTCAGAAAATGGTAGCTCTTTTGCTGAGTGCATACTACATGACTGATATTTTAATGCTCAAAATAAGCCCATAAGGTAGGTATTATTAATATTATTCCTGTTTTAGAGGTGAGGAAATGAAAGCTCAATGTAGCTGAATAGTTTGTCAAAAGTCACATCATTAGCAAGCAGCAGAGCCAAGACTCAAATTCACATCTTTCTTATCACAAAGCCGCTCCACCTAGGACTATTTCAGAAATTTAAGCTTACAGAACTTTATAAGTTTTTCTTATAAGGTTTATTGCACTTGAAAATGTTTAAAGTTTTGTTCTTCTCTAAGCATATTAGTCTAACTTTTGATTCCCCTGCCACATGCTCAGGACTGTGTCCTGTCTTCAGCCAACAGCCTTGAATGGGGACTATTTATAAGAAGTGTTCCGCAATAGCTTCCTGGGGACCTGCACATAAATATGACAAATTACCCTGTACACATGTTTCCTAACTCTGAGCCCTTTTCTTTTGTTCTACTTTCTTCAATGATACTATATTCTCAGAATGACTGGGTACCCCAATTTCAGTCAAAGTAACAAGAAAAGATATTTGCTGGGAGGATTTCCTAGACATGCTTAGCTCTCCTGACAGAGAGTTTCCTTCTCTTCATCTCCTGAAAGACCTTTCTCATGAGTCGCAAATATTATGAAAAATATTTTACTCTGCAGAGAAAAGCAGTCAAAGTTGAGGACATGCAGCTTAAGTTATATAAAAGTAGTGGTTGCACAACTATGTCCAGCGTAATTCAAAATAACCAAGATGTGAAAGCAACCCAGGTGTCCATGAATGGATGAATGATCAAACAATATGTGGTATATACACGCAGTGGAATATTATTCAGCCTTGAAAAAGAAGGAAATTCTGACACATGCTGCAATATGGATAAATTTTGAAGACATTGTGCTCATGAAATAAGCCAGTCACAAAGACAAATACTGTCTGATTCCACTTACATTAAGTATCTAGAATAGTCAAATTCATAGAAATAGAAAATAGAATGGTAGTTGCCAGGGCCTGGAGCTAGAGAGAGAAATGAAGAGTTGTTGTTTAATAGCATAGAGTTTCAGTTTTGCAAGATAAAAAAGTTTCCAGTGATTGGTTGTACAACAAGGTGAATATACTTACCATTACTGAAATGTACACTTAAAAATGGTTAAAGTAGTAAATTTTATGTTATGTGTATTTTACCACAATAAAAAAAATCTCAATGATAAGTGTATAAGAAAAGTGGTTATGGGAAATTTCTGAGATTTCAGTGTATAAGGAATGAAGACATTTGGAGAATGTAGAACAATGTAAAAAATGGTACCAACTACTAATTCTCATGCCCAAAATGATTTCCTACCTTTCCCTGACATCTATTCTTAATTATCTGGTTTAAGGAGACAAACAAGAAAAAATGTATACTCAAACATCTAGGATTTCACATACTATTTTACATGAATTACTTGGATAATTGTCAAAATCCTTCACACTATTTTAAAAACCTTAAAAGTCAGATAGATGGCTTTCTCTCAATTACATTTCAATTAAACACATCAAATGGTTTTCTTTGAATTAGCACTAAATTAAGTCCTTTTCATTGAGTATATTCTGCCATTGGAACTTTGTTGTATTTATTTAGTATTTTATTGAAAAACATATTTCATAAGATGATTGTTTCTTTCTTATTTTGTGATATAAATATTTGCTAGCCTATTGTATATACAACAAAGATATAGAATGGTACATTGGAATAGGAATGCAACCAGAAGTTCAGGCCTGTATTTCTTAGCTCTCCCTCTGGGTAACTCTGAAAAATAACCTAAAATCTCTGGGCCTCAGCAATATGAAAGAATTAATGTAAATCAGGGGTCAACAAACTTTTTCCTATAAGAACAAAATAGTAAATTCTTAAGCTTTTTGGGAAAAGAGTCAAAATGAAGGATAATAAGAGAAAACAGCAAAAAAAGAGAAAACAAATCTCTACAAGTTTTTAACTGATGAAATTTGAAATATAATAATTGAATGTATTTTTTGTAATACATGTTTACTAATGAGAAGAATGGAATCCTCTTTTCTGAGAAACATTTTGCTTAAATTTGAGTTCAAAGTTAGTGTTCCTTAGTGTTAAATTAATTGCAATTGTTCATTTGTAAAAACCATTTTTAGCTTATGGGCCATATAAAAACCAGCACTGGACCAGACTTGCTCCATGGGCTATAAATTGCCCACCCATATTCTAAGATCTAGATAATTTCAGAAGTCTTTCCCCACAATAAATGTCATGTTTTCAGCCTCTTTTGCTGGACTTAACTCCTTCGCTCAATTTCTAAATGTTGGTATGTTCCAGGGCCCTCCTTTCCTTTCTAACTAGACTTTCTTCTTGCATTAGCTGATCTAGCTCCATGGTTTTAAAAACCATTTACACATGATGACTTCCAAATTTTTATCTGTACAGTTGATCTCTCTACTGTAGGCCATACTTATATAACCAATTGCTTCCTTGTCATTTTCCCATGATGTCAAAGAGGTACCTCAAATGAAACAGTTCCTAAAATTGTCCCCCACCTTATCTTCTTCTCTGTAAATGACGGCTTCACCCATCCAGTTACTGAAGCCAAAAATCTAGGTACCATCCCAGATCATATCCTAAACCCTTTCCACACCAACCAATCCATCAGCTTTTGTGTGAATACCCCTCATAGAAGGAGAAAAGCAATCAGAGTCAGGAAGCTGAATAGCTATGTTCAACACAAAAATATCCAAAAGTATTCTGGCTATAAAGCAATTATAAATGTTATCAAATCAGCCCCCCAAACAAAGCCAGAACGTCCACTTCCCATAATCTTCACTAATATCACTTTAGCTCAGGCCACCATCATCTCTTAACTGGACTACTGCTCTTGCTTCTTAATTGACGTTTCTATTTCCATTTTCAACTCCAAACCCATCCCTCCACTCCATTCTCTACAGAGTAATCAGAATGATCATCTCAAAACATAGTCAAATGTTGTCACCCACTGCTTTAAGGTTTTCCGTAGCTTCCCACTTTTTAATTTGACATATATTATTATCTGTTTACTATGTTCCCGGCACTATCCTCATTGTTGGGGAGATGGCCATGAATAACACAGACGAAAATCCCTGCCAAATGTAACTTGCATTCTTATGAGGGGACATAAGCAATAAATCCCCCCAAAAGTAAATTAGGTAGTGTATTATATAGTGATAAGTGCTATGGAGAAAAACAGCAGGGATTCAGACAAGGAGATTGGCAAAAGGAAGAGTGGGAACTTTAAATAGGGTGGTCTCGAAAGACCTCCTTGTGAAGGTGCTTTTTATTTATTTATTTATTTATTGAGACAGAATCTCACTCTGTTGCCCAGGCTAAAGTGCCCTGGCGTCAGCCTAGCTCACAGCAACCTCAAACTCTTGGGCTCAAGCGATCCTCCTTCCTCAGCCTTCCAAGTAGCTGGAACTATAGGCATGCACCACCATGCCCAGCTAATTTTTTCTATTTTAGTTGCCTAGCTAATTTCTTTCTATTTTTAATAGAGACAGGGTCTCACTCTTTCTAAGGATGGTCTTGAACTCCTTACCTGAAGCGATCCTCCCACCTTGGCCACCCTGAGTGCTAGGATTACAGGCGTGAGCCACCTCACCCAGCTGAAGGTGCTTTTTGAGTAAAAACCTGAAGGAGGTTACGCAGCAACCACCTGTGGTTTGGGGGAATAGCATTCTGATAAGAATAAAGAACAACTGTAGGGGAACAGCAAAAAACAGAGTAAGTGAGGGGGTGAGAATCAGAGATGGAGTTAGAGAGAGGACAGGGGCCAGGTTATGGAGGGCCTGACAGACAGTGTGGCGTTGAGCAGGAAAGAGGCATGCTGTGGCTTAAGGTTTAAAAGGAACATGGGGTACTGTGGTGCGGATTATCTGAAGGCGAACAAGAGCCCAGGTGACCCTTGTTAGAACAGTACGTTACTGCAGGCCAGGTGTGGTGGCTCACTCCTACAATCCTAGCATTCTGGGAGGCTGAGGTAGGAGGATCACTTGAGGTCAGGAGTTTGAGATCAGCTTGAGCAAAAGTGAGACCCCTGTCTTTACTAAAAATAGAAAAAATTACAGCGTGGTGGCGTGTGCCTATAATCTCAGCTGCTCGGGAAGCTGAGGCAGGAGGATCGCTTGAGCCCAGGAGTCTGAGGTTGCTGTGAGCTAGGCTGATGTCATGCCACTCTAGCCCGGGCAACAGAGCGAGACTCTGTCTCAAAAAAAAAAAAAATGCATAAACGACAACAACAAAAAAAAACCTCTACTGTACTGCCTTAAGTGAGATATTAGAATTGGATGAGCTGAAAACATGTTCAGCTTCTGTGAGGTGGGGCAGAGAGGAATCAAAGATGATTCCAAGGTTTTTAGTCTGATTGACTGAAAGGCTGGCTTAGTCTGAGGGAAAAAAAGGTTTGGGGGGAAATATCAGGAACTTGGTTTGGGATGGAGTGCAGATCCATATGGGACAACCAAGCAGAGATGCCAAGTAGCTGGTTGGATATTTAAATGTAGGGCTCAAAGGAGAGGCAGAGGCTAGAGATATAATTTTGGTAGTCATTCAGTTACGGATGTTATTTGAAGCCGTGAGACTGGCGGAGATCATCAAGGAAGAGAATGTAAATAAAGAAGGGAGGAAGTCTGAAGACGGAGCCCAGAGACGCTCCAATGTAGACTGGGAGATGAGGAGCCAGCAAAGGAGACTGAGAAGTAGCCAGTGAATGTGAAGGCGAACCAGGAGAGTATGGTATCCAAAAGCCAAGTAACAAAGGGTTCCAGGAGGAAGGAGAAATTAACAAGGTCAAATGATGTATATGAATTGAGTAAAAGTAGAATACCGTCTAAGCAGAGTATATTCTAAATTCTTTTTACCGGACCTTGAATTCACCTACACAAACTAGTCTCCTTTACCTCTCTGCTTTCATCTTAACACCCTCCCTTCCTCAAGATGGTCTGGCCCTGTTCTCCTATCCAACTTTCCCGCATTCACTCCACCCTCACCAGCTCAGCCTTCCGTTTTTCCAGTACCTCCGTATTTTGTCCTAGCTGTTGCCTAAATGTTCTTTTCCTTCATTATTACTTCATAGCATCACAGTTTATTCTCACAGCCACCCAGTGTACAATACTAATTACACGGATATTATTTCCATCTCTTTCCAGTCATTCTTTCTTACACCACTTTGTTCTATTCACTTTACATAATTTTTAACATCACAAAATTACCAGTTTTTTGTTTGTCACCCCACCTAAGAGCAAGGATCCAGTGACTAGTCTATTTTGTTCTCTGCAGTACCTTGGGCTAGAACAGGACTAATACAGTAAGCGTTCAAAAAATATTTACTGAACAAGCTAATTAACCTCTACTTCAAAAACTTACCAAAATTGTATATAAAACATACCCAAATACTGCCAAATAATTCCAAATTGAGATGTACAGAGGAAGAAATCTGGGATGTATTTTTATTTGATGATGCTAGAAAATATTTTTTCAAGTGTTATCTGTAAAAGTAATAGTATCATCTTCATACAGGTCTAGTGTATAGTAGACACACCTTGATAATTTATTGAAAAGATGTTGAAATAAATGAATACAGAAATCTTTAATTAAGAGTAGCTGGGATAGTCAAGTAAATTTTTTCATCCACTGATTTCCTACCATCCTTCTTAAGAGGATTTTCTTTTAAGAGATCCAAAGGAACACTGCCTGTCATTGGAAGCTTTAAAAAAAAACCAGATCTCTCTAATGAAATTCAGGCAATGAGCAGAAATAGGGTGTGGGCAGGCTTTGCGTCTGATAATTTGGTGAGCTCTTTCATCTTCCCTCTGCAGTCTTTCACTCATTGTTTGTTGCTGCTAAAGCAGTAAATGTTGTTTGTCTTCCTTGCAAAACCAAGGATAGGAAACTTTGAAGTGTTTTCTGTTGCTTAATGTCACCTACTGTTCCTGTCAGCAAACTGAGATAAACCTGATGGACTGAGGTGTCTGCTCTAATTCCTTTATTGACACATAGTCTTGTCTTCAAACACCAGTGTGAATGAGTAAGTACTGAGATAGTGATGTGTCAGTAATAGGCTGCCAGATAAATACCATTGTTTACGTACTGATCCCTGCTTCCTAAGGCCCAAACAGCTCAAAAATCTTACAAATTAGCACCTCACTGAGATCAAAGAATTGTCTTTTCTTTCTGCAGTTACCTCCTTGGAGAGCTGAGCCAGCCAATGAGACTAGTTTAAGCTGTCTCTCTCTAGCCCAAATCTTTCTTTTAAGGAGAACAAATGGTGGAATTATGCACTGTTTCAGGAAGAGGTGGTTAAGAATAGGAGCTTTTACTTTATTTTGCTCTATTAGAGCAAGAGGATTTTGCATTTTAATTTTTATGTTAATCCACTATTCCATCCCCATTATAATTCTTTATATTGAAAATCAGTGGAAAGAGCCATATTCATCCTTAACAACAAGTTTTTTGAGATCAGATTAAAATTCAAATTACAAAAATAAGAATGGGGTTTTGAATTCATGGCCCCATAGTACCTACATCTTCAAACAAAATATGAGAAAAAATTAGTATTTTCTGAAGGAGTAATAATTTAGACTATAAATCTTCAAATTTTATTCTTAGTATATCTTAAACAGAAAAGTATACCATTAGTTTCTCTTAATTAAAAACATAAATAAATAAAAAGTACATCACTTCACAACTCTACTTGTTGACCAAAGTTCCTTGCCTTGAAGCACATTCCAGCTCCATTAACCTATGTGCAAAATGGTATTGTTTATTTGAAGACATTGAGAGATGAGATGGGAGAAGTTCTTTACAGGGAGTAATTGACTTTACACTATTTAGTAATCTTGCCTTTCATATTAGTCATACAAACTAGAGACAAGAAATCGAGTGGCCAAACCTTATCATAGTTTAGGACAATATTGGCTTATTTATAAGAAAGACAAGATTCTTAAAGTCAGGCTTTATCTTTTATGTTAATGAAGAAAATCTGCTTTCAAATTCTAATGTTACAATGACTAATCTTGTCTTTATTCAAAGTCTTGACTCCTATGGGTGAGTGGTTTACAGAAATAAAAATCGATGTGAAAAGTAATTACCTAGAATAATAACGTTGGAATCCTTTTTTCATACATGTGTTTTACTTCACTTATTCACATCCATGGTTTTTAAAGGGACATTAAATGCACTCTTTATGCCAAAGGGTTCATGAAAATGAATTGAACTAAAGGCAAAAATTTAATATATTCGTCTCATTTTCCTAAAGCCTTTTCTTACAGGAAAAATTCTAGTGTTCTTGGGTTCAAGGCAAAAGTAAGACTCCCTCCAGAATGCTACAATCTCCAAGTTTGAGGAATGCTGATAACTCCAACCTACAAAGACCAGCTATGGAATCACCAACACTGAGACAACTCCAGAAGAACTCTGATAACTATCACATAAAACAAGGAGGCTTCTTCAGTAGCCCTTGAAATGTATTCAACTATTTATTACATTTATCCCCTTAATATCTCTGTGAACTTCTGATCTTAAATTAAAAGATGAGAAAAAAAGTAGAAAAGTTAAAACAGTGCAGGTTAATTAAATGCCAGAATAACTTCTCAAAGGGTATGTGTTCATTGTGAACAATTTTCACCAGAGAAACATCAACTTGTGGCCACAACAGCAACTAGCAAAATAACTATATTGACTGTTTTAACTATTAATGAAGAGGAGGTTGCATAACAGAAATGATAGGGCATAGTATTTGAAGGTAGAACACCTAGCAGGGTTTGAGTCTCAGCTTTGCTGCTTTTAATATAACTGATTGAGGCAAGTCTTTTAAATAAATAGAGCCTCAACTTTCTCCTATTTTAACATAACATTCTACATCCTTCTATATTATAGTTACTGTGAAGATCTAATCACAATGAAATATATTTATATATGTTTTTCTGCTGATAGAACTTTTATCATAGAGGGTGGTCCATTTGGTGCCAACAGAGCTTAAAGAAGATCTGCTGCTGGCAAGTGAATTATACTAATAAGTCTGAATTATTAAAAATGAAGCCTGCCTTTACCAATCTATATAAAGAAGAAAGTTATGAAGCATGGAAGGGAGACTCTCCTTTCATATGTGCAATCTTACCTTCCCTGCAACAGAGATTATGATACTCTACCAGCATTTCTCAAACCTCAGTTCTGGCCTAGAAATTGAAGGGAAGAGGTCCAAGAATGCATGAACTGCAAGCTCCAGTGAGTGCCCAAATGCACACTGTGGTGTCATAGATGTTATTTTGTAAAATTATCTTCCCATTCAGACTTCGGGCAGTTAAATGTCAACCAGTGTAAACTTAGACCCTTAATTACTAGAGACCTAATAATAATGGCTCTGAGGTTAATAAGTCATGAAGTGGACATTTCCACCTTCCATTTTTATTAAGACTATTAGGAAAATACAACAAGTTCCTGTGCTTTTCTATTTCCTTTTGGTCTCTGTAACAAAAAAACAAAAACAAAAACAATACAGTGACAGGTAAATTTTGGTCTATGACAATGTTCATTTCTCTTTTCTAAGTAACAGTGGAAGAAGAAGGAAGATAAACCTTTGATGCAGTTGGGTAAATGAGCAACCTGGAACACCCTTGCCTGAATCCAGTGCTTACACAAGCTCATGAACACACAGCAGCCAGCCTAGGTGCATGTGTCAAACTCTGCCAAAGCCCTGAAAGCACCTGTTGTGAAGAGCTGGAAAAAGGTCTTGGCAACCAAAATTATGTTGATTTTTGTCACCTTTTTGAGAAAATATCCTTTTCAGATCAATAGTCCAGTGGTTTATTTTAAAGACTGTTTTCTTTTGAATTTCCTTTCCTCCCAACATAGTTTCAAAAAACTAGTCCATTAAAAAAATGTTCCTTTTCATGGAGTAGAATACAATCCTCATAGTGGTTACATGCTCAGGTTCCAAGATGCCAATTTTTTTTTTTTCTTTTTCTGCTAGTCTCATATTCAGTTAATAGTCTTGAGACTGAGAAAAATCCATTACCTTCCCTATTGCGAATTTAGATATTATCAACACAATATGAAACAGCATTAAAACTCATGTCAGTCTTCAACCCTGTTGGGAAAAATAATTAATTCTAAAATGTACTTTTTTTGGTTACTTTAAAAAATTGAATTTAAAATTTAAATATTAAAATTTACTTTTTAGTCAAAATATCACGATGTTTGTTTTTTATAAGTGCTGAGGTATCATTGTTAAACAAAATTTACAGCAAGTGTGCTTGTCAGTATTCTTCTATAAGACATATCCAGAATTATTGACCAGAAAAAAGGAGGGGAAAATGCATGTTTGAATGCAAAGGATCCTGTTTTTTTTCCAGAGGGTACTGAAAACTCATTCTTCTTCAAGAGATGAGACAAACAACCCTCTCTCTGGTCTCCTCTCTACTGTGATTCATTTCTTGGTCTAAGTTATTTCCCAAACCAAGAGTGGACTCTCTCTGTTGACTTACCTGGCCGCCAACAAAGGAAGGTTACTAGTTTCTTGGAATCCATATAATTATACTCTTGTGGGCACTTGCAAGGAGCCATCAGCTCTGTTCTTACACACCCCACTTCTAGGCTGGCCTCCATTTGGGGGTGGTAAGAACTGAAAAGAAAACATTCCTTGACCTACTTTAGTACCTAATAAATCAAACTTTATCCCCTCAAATAACACCCACATTCCACCTGTTCATAAGTGCCAAACTAAATCAAGTCTAATTTCACTCTCTTGTTTGCTTCCTATATAATTGTAATTAGTATTCTTTTCATATTAAAATTTTGGCAAATAATATGTCACCTACCATTTGTATCTACACACAATGTTAGGGAATAAAAAATTTAGGAAAATCAGACCTCCAATACTCTTGATTCAAATAAGTCCAGACCAGGAGTTTAACCAGAATGTTCTCTTAGTGCTACTAACTAAATATTTATGTATTTATGTGCTTAAGTATTACCTCTCCTTTGAAAAGAAAACTTGAGGTAGTTCTCTATACACACACACACACACACACACACACACACACACACACAAATACATACACACACACATGCATACCCCCCCCCAGCCCAGTGGAAGAAAAACAGAAAAATCTGTGGAAACTAAAGTAATAAGAAAGATTAGAAAAAAAATTCGGGCAGAGTAAAGTGGGTGCCCAGAGTACCGGTCCTAGCACCCTGTTAGGTTCCTACATGTGGCTGGTAATTTTGAAATGAGTTAATGTTGGTAATTTTGAAATGGATTGTTCTAATAACCCAGGCAAACACATTCTGAAAGCACAATTAGTCATGAGACTAGCCTTGTTGGCCAAAATAACACGACTTTGAGAGAGAGCTCAGTTGTTCCTGCTCCTGTGATATATGAGGAATTTTTCCCATGGTTCCTCATGAAATGGACATGGTGATTATTAGCTATTTGTAGGAATCAAAACATCTGAGAAGAAAGTGAGAAAAAAAATGACAGCATTGCAAAATTTGAGGGAATGGATGGTTTGTCTTTATCATATTTAATAAGAGCTTTTAGTGATTAATGAGGCTGAGATGCCTGGTCACCTGCGTATGTGCACTTGATTCCAGGAGTGGTGGAGTCTGGCAGTTCGTATAGGAGCTAAATTCATAGGAATGGAGTTTCCTGTCTAGAACCTTGAGCAATATTTATTGCAAATTCATCGTATTAATTAGATTTAGTTCTTATTTATTTTTGGCTTTCCAAAGCTCTCTTAAATCAGAGACCCAAACGCTCAGATTTTTGGAAATTTCCATGCTCCCCCAATCATAATATATGGAGACGGGGTCAGGGATCTAGGGGGTAGAAGAGCAATCCGTGCTACATTCTAGAGGATGGCACTTTGGAACTTAGTGATATGGAAGACAGATTTGAGTACAGTCATCTGGCCGTCACCTGTCCTATTTACAATAGAGGACTCAATTTGATAGCATACCTCATGATAGAAAAAGGGACTTATTGGTACTGAGTGCTTTCTATGTGCAAGCTACTAGGTAAACACCAATATGTCTTCCAAGAGCAGATGAAAGTTTTGAGAGCTCCAAAGCTTATATAATTGGGGGGCAAGGAGGCTTCAAGAAA
Organism: Avahi laniger; assembly: GCA_963575035.1. Taxonomy (NCBI): domain Eukaryota; kingdom Metazoa; phylum Chordata; class Mammalia; order Primates; family Indriidae; genus Avahi; species Avahi laniger. The sequence continues at coordinate 11,574 of CAUYSK010012350.1, forward strand.
ATTATGAATCTAAAATTATGTATAGGGCTGTGTGTACAGCCAATGCAGGAGAGGTGAAGTGTTAGCTTCATTAACTTCATGGAAAATGTATCTCTGATATTTCCTCCTCTAATCCTAGAGAAACCAATGATATGGATAATACTTTCCATTTGGCATATGACAAAACTAAGATCCAATTATCATTGTTGCCAAATTTTGCAAATAAAAATATAGGACTTTCAGCTAAATTTTAATTCTAGATATACAACAGATAATTTTAATGTGAATATGTTCAAAATATTTTTTACACTAAAAATATTTGGGATCTAGCATTCAAATTTAACTTAGTATCCTGTATTTTCTCTGGTAACCCTACCAATGTTATACATCCAGGTTTTTAAACCCATTTGTTGGAGAAAAAGCTCAAATATATTTCATTCCATCCCTATTATAATTACCACATGCTCAACAATTATCAAGCACAATAATTTTCTCCTTAAATGAAAATAACATTTGCATTAAAATTTTTATTATTTAAATAACTGAAATTATATAAATACTCTACTTCTTAAAGGCTTACTTTTAATTAGACAAATAATAATAGCTATTACAGAAAAAAGTTAAATACAAACCAAAAAAAGGAAAACAACTCTTATTATCCTCTCTTTTACAGATAATTTCCTTTTGTTATTTAGTTTATATATCCTTTTGACTTTTTTTTTAATAAACGGCTATTTGCTTTTAAAAAAGAATTGGGCACTATACACCCTTTTAAATATAAACGGACTTAAAAAAAAAAAAAGCTTTATTTTCTTTGTGTTTGGCCTAGTCTATAATGATAGAGATTTGGCAATCAATTATCAGGATTTGGATTGCAAAAATCAGCAAGTAGAATACCAGATGTGAAACCTTCTCACAGAAATTCTACTTCTTTTGAAGTTTAGATTAATGATCTGTATCAGATGGCTGGTCCTATTGGAGTCAGACCTAATGTGAAACATTTCAGATGGCTCCTGGCTGATACAGGTATGATTGATAAAAAGTCCTTCAGAATTGAGATAAATTGGGTTGATCTCATCACTATCTCATAGAGCAAGGAAGGCAAGAAAAACAAAATTCCTTGACTGATGATTTAAGTTCTTATTGCAGATTTAAAATAAAATAAATCAGTGACTCTTTTAGTAGGAATATATGTCAAACTTCCCTACCAGAATTGTCACCTAATGTATATGCATAAAATAGATAATAGATTTTCTTTCAGAGGAGAGGGAAATAGAGAAAAAAGAAAGATAGTTTGTGATGAATGCAAGACTTCTGAGAAACCTGAGAGTCGAGTCAGCTTTTTACAAGCAAAACTTTTTTCCTCTTTAGAATAAGTCTACAGTAAGCAAAATCAATGATCCAGCTCTGTTCCAATGCAGAATTCAGAGCTGTGTTCACATAAAGCAAAAGGAAGTGTCAAATAAAGTACAGGCAAAATGTTTTTCTATACCTGCATTATCTTGTTTGGCTATCTAGACTTAGGTTTCCTGAGAATTTCCTAGGAATTTTCACTGAGTGTGCCTGGTCAAAGAAGAATAGTCAACATAGACAATCACCTGAGATTGTCCCTAAGGATAACCTACCCTTGGCTCATCTCTGACTTTCATCTTTGAAACCAACACCTATTGTTACCAGGAGGGGCCAGGTGGTAATATCTACAATTAACAGATATTCCATGGTGGGTTCCTTAGTACAGTAGAGGTGTTGGTCCGGGATCCTGGAAACTTACAATCCAGTCATGGAATATTGTCAACAACAAGTTGGCAGGTTGATATGATGTAACTTACCAACTTATACAGCTTACACATTATTTAACATAGATCTCAGTGTTCTCACCTATAGAATAAGGCAGTGAGATTGTGTTGATTCTGAGTCCACTCTCTGGATTCTCAGCTCTAATTCTGAATCATTTCAAAGGTTTTGTTTGTTTGTCTTTTGATAAGTTCTAAATGCGTATTTCAATGTGAAATTTTACTGTGCATCTCACCCCTGCTGAAAACGTATTATTGACTTTATAAAACAGCCATCTGTTTGTGAAATAATCGTTGTAGTAAACTTCTGCAGCTATTTTTAAGTTTAAAAAGGAAAAAATATACTCCATAACTGTGTTTCATTCTTGGAATATAATTTTCGTTAAAAATTAACAAATATATTTATATAGCTTTGTGTATACATATTAAATAAACATATCTTGTAAATAAATATATATGTATCAGTGTTGATAGATAGGTAGATATATACACATGTGTGACATAGCCATAGAAATAAAGGTGTAGCCATAGCTATAGCTATGACAACATGTATTAAAAATGTTCTGAAATAATATAAACCAAACTCCAGTCCAGTGCTTTTCAATCCATCTGTGGTGAAGGACTCGTTCTTGCTACAGTTATTATTATTTCTAAGCCCTTGTGACAAAAACTATAATTAAGTTATCAAATTGTTAATTTTCTGTTTATTCTCTCTTTCCTTATCTCCTATCAAACCAGTAACAGAGGTAGACTGTCATAGGTCCATGAACCAAATTTTATGTGGAATAACTCTACAGCATGAGATTACATGAAATTTTCATTTCCTCTTTTTAGTGTTTTATATAGTTTAATTTTAATGTAGATGTTGTATCTAGAATAGATTATATAAAACTTAATTTTAGTCAAATTAATTTACTATTAAATAAAAAATTATATATGTAACTAATGAAGTATTGTCAATTATTAATCTAAGTTATTTCTGGTTGAAAATAAATGGAAGGTGTTTCCTTTTAGGAAAGGGATTATCTGTATTTTCTAAATATTTCACAACAATTGAGTATTTATCACATAATAAGAAAAAATAGTTACCCATTACAAAACAAACAGGGCAATGTAAAGACTGTCACCAAATTGGATTAACAGAACTATTCACTTCCATTTACATGAACCATTTCTTTGGCAAATTATCTGAAGGGGGAAATTTTGTGTATGAGTAGTCCATTCTAGTTCTAGCTCTGTATAAATTCTAATCAAAAAAGAAGTATAATTTGATAGTCAAAAATATTATTCATCAATTTTTATTCATCAATCAACACATACTTAAACAAGCCACAAAAGTTCACAAATAAATTCTCCAAGGAGTACTTGCACAGCTCTTTAGCAATAGTTGGCCGGCTACTTCCAAGTCAACTGATGTTGGTGTTCAACATGTTTTATTTTTCTAGCTAACAGTTGGATATTGATTTATTAATTTACCACATGTTTAATGAGTACAGTGCTATGAATCAGGCACCATACTAGTCCCTGAGGACTAAAATGTGCTGGAAAGAGACACAGTCCCTGTCCTTCTGGAGCTTTCATATGGGCATGGAAGGCTGATCCTGAACAAATGACTACACGCTGGCAGCAGTGTGGAGACTAGAGAGGGGAAAGAGCAAGAAGGGTGTGGAAGACCACTTGAAAGTCAGTATTTTTATTGTATTTTCTCCAGCAGAAGCCAGCTAACCAGATACATGCATGATTCATTTCCCCAGAGGGTCTATTTTATACTACACAAAGAAGTCACAAGCACAATCCTAACTGACCTCTAATATTTTTTAATTATAAAAAAAAAAAAAACAGTTTCACTCGTTTACATGCAAAGCAACAGAGTGATAAAGATTAGGAGAAAATAATACAGCCCCCTGAAAGGGTACTACCCTAGGTTATGTAACAGCACACAGATTCTACTGCAGATGTATCTTTAAAGGGGTGCAGATGTGGACATCTCAGCAACTTCTATTATTATTCCAAAGGGTAGAAACATACGAGTCAACCCACCATTTCGACATTTGATGAGTGAGTTTGTTGATGATTTTTGTTTTAGGAGGAGCCAGAGTAGTGCTAGGTCAGCTGATAGGTGAGGTCTGTAATTCAATAAATATGAACACTGATTTATTCTTATTTTTGTCCTTTTACAAATTCAATGTTCTGGACATAAAGTTTTCACAATAATAGCTGACATGTTCTGTGCATTTGCTACATGACAGTCAAGTACTATGCTGAATATGTCATAAGCAGATCTCATAATCTGTTCTGAGTTATGAAGAAGGTGCTATTTTTATCCCATTTTTCAGATGGAAAAATTGAGACATGGAGAATATAAGTCACTTGCCCAAGGTCGCAGAGCTACTCAGTGGCAAAGCCAACCTCACAGCCAAGCAGCTTGAGGGTGGAAACCTCTGCTGCACTGCTACGTCAGAGATATCACCAGAGACATCATCAATGGCCCTGTACCCATGACCGTGACCTATTTTAAGGGGGAGGGCATATTTCCTTAGGATATTAGGTCTTCTCTTTAGAATAGATTTTGTGTCTTTTCAATTGGGAATTGAACCTACCGGTTTGAAGGTATTAAATAAATATCAAGTAATAGTGGTAATAAAAAAATAACAAAGAAGCATCAGGTGCTCTGTGATCAAAGGGAAACTGAGCTGGGATACAGAAAGATACTCTAGCACAATCATCGCAAAACAGCAGCTGGTCCCAGCCAACACATGAGTTTCCATGCAGCCGCGTCAGCCACAAAGACTGTGGCTGTGATCGGGATTTTTTTTCCTTCACAAGAGAAAGTCTTGATCTCCATATGATATCACCAAGGCTGCTTTGTCCAGCTGTTGTTCTCTTTTATCTAGGGACATTATAAGAACGTGGATGAAGCAGGTGCTTGCAGCGTACTCCCGTCCCAAACCCTCCCTCCCACACACATGCCCTCCACATAAGAAGGCACCTACTTCTTTTACCACACACAATAAGACTGCTATTTTTTGTCCCCAAACTGGTAAGTGTACCACTTCTGAGATCACATAAGAGCATACCAGTCTAGCCAGATATTGATTTAATGACTCTTTCTAAAAATGGTTTCTTGTTCTAGCAGCATGTTTCCTTTGAATTTTTACACAGATACCAAATCACCCTCATGAAAAAATAAACTGAAATAAAAAAAAAAAAAAACAGTGAAGGGCCATGAATACCTACTTGCAGGATTGTCCAGAGCTCACTATTCTTGTGCTGTTCAAGACACCCACCTGCTGTTCCATGGACGCTGGAGCCGTTATTTTTGCCTTTCTCGGTGAATTAAGCAAGTTCAGGACATCTGTTATTTGTATATCTAAAGATGAAGCCACCACCCACTGGCACATGTAAGCTCATCACACACTATTTTCTTAGGAAGAAAAGAATGACTAAAAGTAACAGATGGATTAGTTTCCAGTTTCTACAATGAGTCCCCACAATTTTCTGTCACCCGGGATCAGAGCAACGGTTCAAATCCCTTTACCTCTCTGTCTTCTTTTTTTAAAAAAATGGAAATAAATGAATTTCGTAATACTCAAATAACTTATTAGTTGTTTAGAAATTTGAAAAGTAAATTGCCAAATATTGCCTTGCCAATCTTGAAAGAGATTTAAACAGGTATTTAAATATAGCTATATTATTACAACTGCATTTTCATTCATTCATTCAACAATTATCTCTATTGAGGACTGACTGTGTGCAAAAATACTACCATGTTCCATGGGAGATAAAGAAGAAAATCACCTAGATAATCCTCTCTACCCAGTTATGAATCCCTGATATCCTAGTACAGGATAAAGACATCTGCATATTATAAATAACAATAATGCAAGATATAGTATAAATTCTACAATAAAGGATTAGAATTCTATGAAAACAAAATGTGGAATAAAAACTCACTTAAGCCAGCCAAAAAAAAAAAAAAAAAGCATTTACTGGTTTCCTTAACTGTAAAGTCCAAAGCAGCCTAATTCCAGGCTGGGCTTCATCCAATAATTAAAATGCCTTCCGCAGTGCCTACCCTGAGCCCCACCGTCTTGTCTTATGGTAGCAAAATGGCTATAAAATTTCCACAGCTCACATATTCTTACTCCAAGATCTAGGAAAGAAGAGGAAGATTCTGTTTCACGGACACTCCAGCAAAATCTCTTCTCTTCTCCTGACTATGATTGTCTTTAGCACCCAATCCCAAACCAATCAGTTAGACAAGGAGTTCAGGTATTTTAATTGGCTTAAGCCTAGCAGGGCTCACCCCTTGAGTTAGAGAAGGGATCAAGGCCACCCAAATCACGTGGGAGAGAATGGAAGGAGTGACTTCCCAAAGAAAGTCAGGACTGTGTTATCCAAAGAAGGGAAAGAAGATGCTGCACAGGCAATAACAGTGAAGCTCACGATAGGGAGCAATTCTGCCTTCCAAATAGTAATCAGGCCTGACCCTGCTTAGCTTCCAAGAACAGACGGGATGAGGTGTGTTCAGGGTAGCATTGCTGTAGACCAATAGGGAACGATTCTGACAAGGCTGGGAGGAGGGTGAGGGTATGAAAGACGGCTCCCTAGACATCCTGCTCAACAAGGGTCTTAATTAGAGGGCAAGAAGCATCTATGATTGAAGATATAAAGCAGATGCCTTTAGTCTACAATCCCTGCTGGAGTGCCACTCACTCGCCACTAATCACTTCTGTGCTTGAAAATGCCACAGCTACTAAGCCACCAGCACTGCCTCTAGGAGTCCAGCAGGTTCACCAGCTCCTCCCCAGCTACCAGAAAATGGCCACAGCTTTTGTTGAGACAGGGGCAGTGACTGAGTTATGGTCGTAAGAGAAAGCGTTTTTAAGGATCTCCTAGTAAGGTGAACATAACTAGTAGCATAACCCTTCTCTAGAACTATGATTGGACTTTACTGTCTCTGCATTAAAAATTGTTGAACCTAAGCACACAGATCCATGACACATATATAACTACCAATTGATGAGAACTTATTGCAAAGGAGTAAGTGGTAATTGCTTTATATATATCACATATGATTACCTGACACTCACAAGAAACCTATAAGAGCTGTACTATTTTTATTCTCATTTTTCAAATAAGAAAATTGAGGCTTAACTAAATTAAGTTCTTTGCCCAAGGTTACAGAGAGTATGTGTTGAAAATGGAATTTGAACTTAGATTTCTGACACCAAAACTGTGTTCTAAGTCATTACACATAATAACATCCTTAAATTTGATAAACTGGAAATTACAGGACCATACCTAATTTATAAGGTAAGATACACTTATATATCTTATACAGATTGTGGATTAGCAATACAAAAATGCCATACTGTAGTCTTTGTTTTCTGAAGGTTTAAATTTTCAATATGCCCAATTTTCTACATTAATGAGAAGAAATATGGCGTAAAACTACCTGAAACAGTGATCATGAAAGAAATTATTTGTATTTTTCTTTGGAGTGCTTCACATTATTTTTCGCTTCTCATACACTCATACTTGTACATCATATTAACTGACCTGCAGCTATTTGGAGTCGATAGTAATTAAATAAGTGTCTACTTACTGAATACAGACTCACGAAATTGCTGAGTCATTACCTATCTTAAAATGACGCACAGGTAAACATTTTCCATGAATAATACAATAATTCAAAGGTAAACCAGAATAGTCTATCATATTGTTATTGTTTAGGGGCTAAGTCTTCCTGATTCTATTCTGATTCTTTCTGGATGTGAAACTGAGGGCACTATCTAACCTCACTAGGCATCAGTTTCCTTATCTGTATTATGGGAATAATAGTAGTACATTCTTTTGGATGAGGTAGTGTCTGTTAAGTGCTTCATACTGTGCCTGTCACATATTGCCCAGAAAAAGCTAGCTATCGTTATCAGCTATTGAGTCAGCTTTCTCTCCTGCCTCCTTTCTTCCACTCTCCCCTGTGTGTAAGTTCATCAAAAAGATGCAATAATTCCATATTTTTTTAGTATTTCTATAAGAAGACTGATACTATTCCTTAACTACTACAAACTATGATTATACTTTATTTGCTGTGGCAAGGCAACAGTCAATGCAAAATTTCTATGTCTTTTGAGTCTGTTAAACGTACCCAATATACTCTTTTTCTTGACCCTTCTTAATGGTGTCTTGACCACATTAAATCATTCTGATTTCATAAGAGAAAAAAGCTTATGACTTCCTTCTGCCAAAATGTTCCCCAAAAAACAAAACAAAAAATAATCCTGGATGGATGAACAGACTCATCATTAAACTCTCTCTGTACCTGAAAACAAACAAAGATATAGTCAAGGATATTTTGCTCCTCAGTGACATCTGGCAAGGACTGGAGACATTTTGTGTTATCACAACTGTGTGTGTGTGTGGTGGGGGGCAGTGTAGCTAGTGTGTAGAGGCCAGGGATGCTGCTAAACATGCTAAGATGCACAAGACACCACGCGTCAACAAAGAATTATCTTGTCCAAATGTCAGCGGCATCAATATTGGGTAAGTCTGGTCTGCACATACTGCCATTGAAGTTAGAGATGCACTTACTCTTTTTTTGATGTACTTACTTGAAGTGCATTAAAAATAAATAAATAAAAAGATCGGCCACCTTACCATCCTCCAGCACAATCTCCAATTTGATTGTATTTAGTTAGAAACATATTTCTAACTAAATATAATATATAAATTAATATCAGCCCCAATGTATTAATAACTTATTTTTTCTACTCCCTGTGCCTTCTTCTCAAGGATATAAAATTATATCTGAATTAATGTAGTGGCCTAGGGAAAACCAGACTCATATAATTTTGGAAGTGCTACCTCTTAACATGGTATTTTCTCTTTTTAAATGATAGTTTAATAGCCTTCGGTCACCTGTAGAGAGGCTCTGCCATTCCTGCTCTTGAGGGTCCATGTCTGATAGAGTCATGAAGTCACATAGCACAAAATCATGATTTACTAGGGCTTTACATTGTGTGGTGAGGCCTTTGGAAACACTCTTTACAATTCCATTGGGACCTGTTGTTTCAGATCCAGAAAGGGTCTTCAACAATATATAAGACAATATGATTTTTATAAAATACACATAAAGCACAAATAAAATGACTGCAGTTCCGAATTGCTCTGCATGTACTTATTGTTTGCTATGGATTGAGGACAAACAAAATCAAGCACATTGATTGTTCCACAGTATGAAACTGCTCCATAGAGTTTCCCATTCACTGGGTTTCTATTGCTATTTTTCTAAAAGTGTGGCATCCTGTGTCTTAGTGGTATAAAACTGAAACTAATACAACACGTCCCAATTTTAAGAATATGCAATATTGAATTAGTCACACAGATGACTGAAGTGTAAAATGTTCTTTGGCACAATGTTACAAAAATTTTATTAAAAATACAAAGGGCGTTAAATGAAATACACATTGCTACATCAGCTAAGGAATTTATTTTATTTTCTTGTAGTTAATTGTCTAATTTCTTTATTTACTTTTCTTAGAATTTCCTAGGTAGGTAATACCTTTGAAACTATAAATTGAATATATTAAATGGTAGATTTTTATAGTTTATGGCCTAATCTGTATCAATACACATAACTTTTTTTTCCTATTCTGGTTTAATTTTACAGAGCCCAACCATCTGCTTGCTTACATTTCTTCACTTGCCAATTTTTCTTATAGGTTCATGGTAAGCAAAAGAGAACTTAGAAAAAAAGCACCTCCTTTGAACAAGATTTATTAAAAAGAAATAAGCTTTTTTTTTTAGATTTTCATTTGAAAGGCTTGCATTTTGCAGCTTTTTCTTAGACCTGCAAAAATTTTCCTGAAAATGTTTTGAAGCCTGAAATAAAAAGTGTCATTAGGGAAACAGCCAGAAGGTTTGAAAGATTTTTCTTTGTTTTTCCTCCTTTCATTTGAAATGAATAAATATGTAATACAATATGATTAACATAAACATTTAATCATACCTAAATTACTAAAAGTTTTAAAATTGTCATTTTTAAAATTAATTTTAAGTTGAAGGACAACTGTAATAACAAAATAATAGCTGAAATATGCACTGCCCCATACTTCAAGACAAAGCTTTTAAAACATATATTTATGTTAAAGAATTTTGAAGATAGGACATTCTAAACAATTTTAGAGATAAATTATTACAGAAACATAATTGAAATTCTAAGGTTACTGATCATTACAAGGAGGTCATCTATTCTTAAAATACATGATTTAAAAGCTAAGAGTAAGATCTGATCTTCCTCATGCAATGATTGAACAATTGCCTAAAATGTGCCAAGTACTTTATTGAGTAATGCCTTGTCGTATCTAAGTGAAATAGGTCTTTTATCTGTCAAATCCATGCAATGCCCAATGCAGATTATACTCTTAATTTTGAGAGTACCTTGCACCCCATATAGGTAATTTTTCAACTCTCATCCTCCTCCAAAGAATCCCCCTTTTCAGTCTCCCGTGTTTATTATTCCAGTCTGTATGATCATCCATAACCAAAGCTTAGCTCCCACTTCTAAGTGAGAATATGTGGTATTTTTTTCATTCCTGAGATACTTCACTTAGGATAAAGGCCTCTAGTTCCATCCAAATTACTACAAAGGACATTGTTTTATTTTTTTATGACAGAACAGTATTACATGATATATATATAAACCACATTTTCTTTATCTACTCATTGGTTGATGGGCATTTAGATTAATTCCATATCTTTGCTATTGTGAATTGTGCTGCCATAAACATATGAGTGCAGGTATCTTTTTAATATAATGACTTTCTTTTAATATAATGACTTCCTTTTCCTTTGAGCAGAAACCCAGCAGTGGACTTGCTGAATTGAATGGTAGATCTACCTCCAGTTTTTCAAGAAAACTCCATACAGTTTTCCATAGAGATTGTACTAATTTACATTTCCACCAACAGTGTATAAATGCTCCCTTTTCTCTGCAACTGAATCAACATCTATTGTTTTTGACTTTTTAATAATGACCAGTTTTGCTGGAGTTAGATGGTACTTATTGTGGTTTTAATTTGCATTTCTCTGATGATTAATGATGTTGAGCACTTTTTTTCACATCTTCTTTGGCCATTTGTCTATTTTCTTTTGAAAAAAAGCTCCCTTTATATCATTTGCCCACTTTTTAATGGGGTTGTTTGGTTTTTACTTGCTGAGTTGTTTGAGTTCCTTGTAGATTCTAGATATCAGTCCTTTGTCAGATACATAGTTTGCAAATATTTTCTCCCATATTGAGAAGTAATTTGCCTATTTAACCATATTTGCATTCTAGAAAATTGTAATATGGCCCCAAGAGAAAATACAAATAGGCTGTTATGTTTTATTCCTGTGGTGAACTACGTGGTTTAATGGTAACAGAATTGACAATAGACCCTGTGGGATGACCCAGGAAGATCCCAGGTGACACCATCAAAATTAAAAACATCTTCATCTGTAGGGAGTTTGGGGCACTACTCTCACTGCCTCCTGTAAGCAGTGAGCTCTCATAAAAATACTTATTGCCAATTATGCAATGATAATACTATTATACAACTATGTTTTCTAGACACTGTTGAGAGTTTTGATGTGTTTTCTCATTTAATGCATAAGACTACCTTGTGATGTATGTACTACTGTTATCCTCATTCTCATTGTATAGGAGAAACCTGAGGTAATTAACATGTCCAAGGTCATCATTTTTCAGCAATGGGACTGGCATTTAAACCAGAGCCCACACTTGTAGCCACTAAGTCAGTGGTTCTTAAATTTGAGCATACATAAGAAATATCTGGAGGGCTTGTTAAAACATATTGCTAAGCCCCACCCTGAGAATGGCTGATCCTGCAGGTCTGGGATGGAGCCTGAAAATTTGCATTTTTAGCAAGTACACAATTGCCACAGATACTGATGTTGGAGAGCCATGCTTTCAGAACCACTGCATTAAGTTAACCTTGTGCCATGTGAGTTATGTTATGTCTAGTTTCTCTAATAATGATTCTATAGCAAGGAAAAAATTTCCTTATCAATTGGATTAAAGATATCCCGCAATACTTTATAGCAGAGCTTCTCAAACTTTAACGTACAGATCATCTGGGAATCTTGTTAGAATACAGATTCTTCTCCAGTAAGTCTGGGGTAGGAATCCAGATTCTGTGTCTCTAAGGACCTCCCAGGTAATGCCCATGCTGTGGTACCAAAGCTTTATATCAGTAGTTCTCAGAGTGGCCCCAGAACAACAGCATCAGTATCACCTGGGCACTCATTATAAATGCAGATTCTCAGGCCCTAACCTGAACCAACTGGATCAGAAACTCAATAATCTGTGTTTTAACATATTTTCCAAGTAATTCTGTTGCAAGCTAAAGTTTAAGAACCACTACCTTATACCGCTGCTTCTCAAACTTGGCTGCACATTAGATTCATCTGTGGAGTTCTCAAAAATACAGATGCTGGGTCCCATCTCCAGGGATTCTGGTTTAATTGCTTTTTTCCTGATCTTTAGGATTTTAAAGCTTCTGATAATTAATGTATACCAGTGTAAGAAAAGCTGCCTTATGGTGTAGTGTAAAACCTTGCAACTCAAATTATAATCTCTGTACTCAAAGTTTTGGGACATGGGGGAACTTGTCAGAAATGAGGAGATCACTTTGTTAAGTGAAATAAACCAAGCACAGAAAGACAAATACTACATGCTCTCACTCACGTGGGAGGTAAAATAGTGGATCTCATGGAGGAAGAGAGTAGAGTGCTGGCTACCAGAGGCTGGGAAGGGAAGGGGGTAGGGGGAATGAAGAGAAATTGGCTAATGGGTACAAAAATACAGTTACATAATAGCAATAAGTTCTAGTATTCAGTAATACAGTAGGAAAATTATAGTTAATAATTTATATTTCAATATAGTTAGAAGAGAAGATTATAATGTTCCCAACCCAAAGAAAAGATAAATGTTTGAGGTCATGGATATCCTAATTACTCAGATTTGATCATTATAACATTATATACATGTATCAAAATATCACATGTACCCCAAAATTATGTGCAACTATTATTTATCAATTAAAAGATTTTTTAAAAATGAGGAATCTCAAACCATGTCCCCGACCTACTGAATAAGAATGTTCATTTTCACAAGATCCCCAAGTGATTTTATGCATATTAAAATTTGAGAAGTACTGGTTTAGTGAAACACTAGCATGGCATTTTCTAATAGAATTCTCTGAGATGATGGAAATATTCTATATCTGTGATGTCCAATATGGTAGCCACTAGTCATATGTGGCTGTTCAGCACTTGATATGTGGTTAGTGCAACTGAAGAGCCAATTTTTTTTGTATCTTAAGTAATTTAAATAGCCATATATGGCAATTAGCTACCGTATAGGAAAATGTAGCTATAGAGAAAGAGCAACGATTTTACAGGATAATTAGGGTTGCCAGCAATGCAGCATTTGACATCATCTCATTTGTGTCATAAAGGGTCAGGTCTAGACAATTCGACAATGTTGTAAGATAAGAGAATGTCGTGTCTACCATTTTCTTTTCTGGGTACTTGGTACCTTTATTTGGTGCACAGATGTTCCAGAATCCCTAACACTCTATTAACTCTGTTTTCCAATCTCTCCACAACTTGTCTATCTACATCTTATTTGAGAAAGCTATTGATCCTTTATTAGCCAGAAAAAAACTAAATTCAGGAGTTAGAACAGAAAAGAACAAATTGAATGGAGGCAATATGGGGCAAGATTGAAAGAAAGTTACTTCCAACAAACCAATGGAGAGGGCGATATTTGGGAATAAATAAGACATCAGGAGATGCCTCACTTTACAACTACTTTTAAGTCTAACTGAGGCCATGGTATAATCACATGAATTAAAAGCTCAGGACACTGGGAACAAATTGCCCATAAGATTTTATAATTTCAGAGGTCTTTGAAGTTAAAGAATAGTCGACGACTTAGTAACAGCATTTTTTCTCCTTCATTTTATAATAATAGAATATTTTTAATACTCAAATGTTGAATTGTTTACTACAAAAAAGAATCAGTCATGGCTATTTAGGGAATGCTCAGTAAATAGTGTTGAATTACAGATCTTTAACATTTTTGAACTTCAGAATTCCATAATTTTGTAATATTCTTTTAAAGTGATGGCAAAAAATTTGATAACTACTGCAAGCATGTATGTGATCCATACTATGCAGGCAGGAAAAGGTTTAAAAAAACAAAATTTCACTAGTCTCTGACAGTCTTTAAAATCTGGCCATTTTACTATATTTGCAGTCAAATTAAAGTAGAAACACAGAAAGCATTACAACAGGAAAGTTTATTTCATTTCTCATGGGCATGTTCTCTTTGACACTCCCAGGAAGGCAGTGCTCTCTGATCTGAACAAGAGTGTTTACTATAGAAAATAAAGTGTTTTCCACATATAGCATAATTCAAGAATGAGTAACAACAATAAGTGTGTGCAGCCTTCTGTGGTAAGGTTGGCAACACTTGGAAGGCAAACTCAAAAGTAGATTGATAGAATGAAAGAGTCAGTTTTGAACTTGAACAGAGAGCAGCATTGAACTGGGAAACATGTATATGTGGTAAAGGAAAAATCCCACAAATTGGAACCAGAAAATACATAGAAAGGAGTGCAGGGGAGTGCACAGAATTTTTAAATACACTGATAGATTGATCTGGATTCAAGACTCAGTTCTTCCACTTACTAAGTAACTGAACTTGGATGAGTTACTACTTAACCTGTAAGGGTTAGTTTTCTTATATGCCAAATGGGGGCAATAATAGGACCTCTTCACAAAGCTATGGTGAGGATTACATGAGATGGTTCTATAACATGTTTAGTAAGTGTTCAAAAAAGTTTCCTCATTATTTTACAAGGGACAGGAAGTAGTGTGGAGTGCGTGAAAGGTACGTAAACTGAAGGACAACATAAATACAAAGAGTGATGAAAGTCAAGGAATAAGAACATGTAGCAAGCATAGGAAAGGTTTTTTTTTTTTTAAGTATTTGGACATTAAGTAAATTGTATAGAAAGTTTCAGAGAAGTACAATATATGAAAATATAGAGGACATAAAAATAACACTTAGAACTACCATGAGCGGTTCGGGGGTCTTTGGAAAATTTGAAAATGTATGGAAAAAATTTTGACTGAAATTGTGTACAAGCATTTGACAGCTAGATTTGGTCTGATTATCAAATTAGTCATGAATTATTTAAAAACATTAAAACCCACTGTTATAAAGTGTTGTAACTTACCTCAGGAGTGTCCCTGACTCATTCTAGAAAAATTTACTGACACCAACACTAGAACATTTCTTCCTGACCTATCCTTCCTTCTTTCTGACCTTTTCTTCAAGCTAAACCAGACCAATTAAGAACCAAACAGGGTACCCATGGATTGCTTATTCAGGTCTGTTTTATCATTTTCACTCATAAACACAGGAGGGTGCAATTGCAGTGACATTGTGCCTAGATCACTACTGGTGGGTGGCTAATTAGGATGCTTTCAGTTCCAAGTGACTAAAATGTCATTAAAACTGGATTAATCCAAAAGGAGATTTAATTGGCTCAGATCACTGAAAATCCAGGTGTCAAGCTAACTTTAGACATCTAAGAGCTCAAAGAACAGCTATAGACATTCTGGTTTTAGCCATCCAAGGCTCAGTCTCATTCTCTTTTATTTCAGTTGTGTTTCTCTCCATTTGGGATTATATCTTAGGTTCCGGCATCTCCAGATTGATATGCTCAGAGCTCCAAGTCTAGCAGAATGAAGGAATGTCTTTTTCCCCCAAAAGAGTGACTTTTCACCACAGAAAACATCTCAACTAGAATGTAAGCTCCATGAGTATAGGGCCTCTTTCTGTTTTCACTACTGTTCCTGAGAACCTATGGTTCCTGTCACTGAGTAGAGTTGCTCAATGTTAATTGAATGAATAACTGAGCTCAGATTGAGCTAATTAGGTAACTTGCTTTCCTTGAACCAATCACTGAGGCCAGAGGGATGGAAAAATAATGAGTGGTTCACATGACCATCCTCCATCCCACCATCCCAAATCTCCCAGACAGAGAGGAGCTAGCATAGACAGTTGTGCTGTTATCAGAATAAGGGGCTATGGATGCTGGAAGGCTAGAGAAGAATGGATATTCATCTGCATAAGTTTTCCATTTCTCAAGATCATCCTGGAAGCTCAGAACTATTTCTTAGTATTATTTTCTGAATTACAAAAATGCAAACACTTCTAAGATGAAATGAAAGAACATTAATGGATGAGCAATTAAGACTTTATCCCAATGCAATTACACAAGGGATTTAGATAGATAAAATGTAATTATCTGAGTAGTAAATTGGCAAGATATCAGATTTTTTAGAGATCTTATCACAAAGATACTGATTTGCTGCTAAATTAGCAAAAGGAGGCTCACCTGTAGGATTAGTAGTGCCGTCTGTACAATGCTCTTCCATTTGTCAAAACTGAAATACCTAGAAGGTGAAAATCACCAGGATGGTCTTTGTACACAGTACAATGCAGCTATTTTCATAAATACACATCTGAATCATCGAAAGGGTCTGAGGCTATTTTGAGGCATTACATTCTATTCAAATCTCTTAAAATTGTTTGGGCCAATGAATGCCCTAAAGACAGAAACTTAAATTAGCCAATACTTTTTAATCAATGCTTTTGTTTGCTGTGCATGGTTTTATTTAATATTACATTTTAGAGATGCATTTTGTTATATATAATTTATGTACATAGTTTATATATTTATATATGATATCTATATGTTTTATGCAACAAAAAATAAGTAAAATTATAGGATTTAGTATACATCTTTATCATATGTAATCATTATATATCCTCTATTATTTCTAAGTAGATTACACACAATGCAAAGTCCAGGACCAGTCAATAAATTATGCCTCCATAGTACTTTAATGCTATACAAAGAACACATTATATACTTACTATGTACATTCTGAACTGAACAGATATTTTCATCACTAAAAACCCTTTTAATATATTTAGCCTAAACAATCGTTTGAAAGTTGTAGTTTTAGGACAAATAAACTATTATATAATTTGTTTTCCCATTTTTAATTGATCAAATATATTTATATTTGACAGAAGCTTTCTTGTTACACCCATCTCATACCTTCACCCCTCCCCCACACTGATCGGTGGGAGAAGAAACGGTTTAATCTTTGCATAGGTGTGCAAACGATTTCCTTTGGGGTTTTTGAAATACTGGGAAATGCCCACTCTCTTGACTGCCATTGAGAACCTAAGGTTGGAAACTGCTGATGTAATAGGGCCTTCTCTTAGAGAAGGAAGGCAAATTTCCCTAATCAACATAATAGCTGGCCTAGCGTTTTTTAGTCAAGTGTGGTTTTTGATGCTGATCCAGGGCTAGGAAGTTCAAGATATATTCATTTCACAAGTATTTAGGTACCAGGCTCTGCTCTTGACTCTAGAGAACCAGACATAAACAAAACACAAACAATCCTTGACCTTGTAGAGCCTACATTCAGATGAGAGAGACAGAAAAGAAACATGAGCAGTCAATAAAAATACATGTCAGATGGTGATAATGCATTGTAATTTTAAACAAATTATCTATTTTTTTCTCATCTGAAAAAGTAGTTTTATTTACATGGAGAATGTCAACTTGGCCAATATTTTTTAAAAATAGTAACATTTAAAACAAATATTTTATTCTAGTCTATAAAATGTGATTTTTTTTCACTTTTAGTCAGTTGCCCAAGGGAAACCTAACTGAAATTATCACATTTTGGTAAAGATTGAAAAATGTAAGGAAATTAGATATAAGGAAGAATAGCAAGTGCAAAAATCTGGAGGCAAAGGTATTCTACACACATGTGAGGAACAAGTAACAAGGCCAACACCATCCACTGGATTGCTCAAGTTTCAAGTTGAAGTTTAAGATGACTCTTAAAATCAAATTTTGTGAATTCTCTTTTTTTCTTACCAGTCATCACTGAGTTATACAGCGGCCTTGGAGGGCAGGGCTTAAACCAATAAAATTCATTTGGACCCTCTAGGTTAAATTACAATTTTAAGAATAATCTTGAAACCTAGACACAAGCATAATGCAAAGGAAAAAACAAATGTTTAATGAATTCTTTCTGGGAAAGGGGTTATGCAACATGATTGCATTTGATGCTTATGAATTAGAACTGCAAAGCAGCATAATTTTTAATCATCACATCAGCTGTAAAATTATTTACTTTAACCAAAGAGCATGAGATAAATCTTGCAACAAAGAATTTGCTTAAATGTTGTTGGTAAATCTATAAGAATGTTGATTGCAGAATTATAATATCAAGAAAAAAAATTCTGTAGAAAAAGAAAATAACCAAAGAAAAGACACAGTCTTCAAAAGGGCATGTACAATGAGAATATATAAACATAGAGATAAATAGACAGACACACTTTATATATACATACACATTTATACAATATATATTTCCACCTGCTTATGAAATTAGAAAAATAGTACTTTCTTCTTAATACAGTAACATAGTTTGGCTACCAGTTTTCTTATCTCATTTTTAGAAATTTTCAAAATAAAAAAGGATGGAGATATCGTCAGGACATAGAATTTTACATAATAGCCTATTTAAACTAGAGAAGTAACAGTTAGTGGTCTTAGTAGAAACAAGGAGAGAAAAGATTAATCCATTTGACACTATTGAAGGTCCAGAGTGGATGAATCTGATTCCGAAGAGATAAAATGTAGAAGTAAATTATGGTGTATAATGGGCTAGACTCATAAAACAGAGATAGCTCTGGGAGATGGGGAAACCTGAGGGCTCCCAGCCTAACAAACAGGCTCTGGAGTATGAAATTCTGGTGACAGAGCTCAGAAATAGTTGGCCCTTGAAGGAAGGTATAAATGAAAGGAATGTTTGAAGGGAGGGGAGGCCTCAGCACTGGAAAGTTTCAAAGGTGATTTCAGCCCATATCACCTTTTTTTTTTTTTAACCAAGACTGTTCTGGTCAAATTCCATAGAAAATCATTTATACAGACATTTGAAAAATCATTGTCAGTCTCTATTCATGAAAAAGCTCACAAAGTTTACCATCTTAATGTCAATGCCTTTATTGTGAAATCGCCCCACCCTCTAACAAAGAACCTTTTATTACAAATGTGTTAATTCACCGAATAGGTAAGACCCTTACAGACATGCCCTTTGGGTTTGGAAAGAGAAGAAACCAACAGATAGAGGAACACAATGAACAGACAATTTCATTTTATCATAAGACAAAGCCCAAAGGGAATTTAAAAATTTAAACAAATATTCAGGCAGGCATTCCCCACTTCTAGGAGCCAAGTATATTTTGGTAAAAGGGAATTTCCATATTGTTTAACGTGTTACAGTTATTTCAATTCTCTTTTAATTAGGATCTCTAATGAATAAAAAATTTTTTTCTTTTTCTTTTTCTTCATTGGCATTATCCATGCCCCAATAATAAGACATCTCTTACAGGTAAACACATATATTCTTAATTGTTTTAAAATTTTAATTTAATTTTTTTATTTCTTAGATCAGATAAAACCTCATGAAGCAAAACTAGGTGAAATGCTAAATTTCAAACTTACAACGTCTCTATTTTCACTTGTTATTGTCATTTGAAAAGTCACATTTTTAATAAGGGCTGCAAATAATACTGATTAAGTTAACGTTATTTTCTGAAAACCCCCAGAAACAAAGCAAAGAAACGGGGAGGGAGGGAATGTAGATATTACTTTGTTAATGTAAGTATTACAGGGAAAAAAATCGCTCCTCAGTGGAAAACTATGCAGTGTCTATGGGAGCTATTTTACAACTCTGTAAGTTGTACAAAACATTCACATTACTGGACAAATTTTAACTTTGGTGAAATTTTCACATGTATTTACTTAATACTACTCATATTATCAAGACCAAAATTGGCTCTTTTTATCTTGGTATCCAAATTCCAAAAACATCTAGATTAAACCTGGGATACCATTAAAGGAAAACCCTAAGTGGGTAATTGCCTGGAGGCCAGGAATACTGTAATTCAGATTGAAAAAGACAGTGATAGTGTCTCGCAAGTGAACTAGTAAATTCCATCAGTCTAAGAAATAACATCATCTACCAAAACTCCTTTTGCTTGGAAAAAGATGGGTAATGTGGATGAATGGAAGCTCTATAATCAGTTCCTCCAGAGTGGGATCTTTAATACCTCTTTATTCTAAGTGAATTAACAGAGTATCACAATCACTCACACATAAATCCAAGTAGAAAAATATCTGAGAAATACACCATTAATCTAAGGTTATCATACAGATCATCTGAAAACTATTTTTTTTAGCTTATTTAATCTGAATGTCTAAGAAGCAAATCCTTAACAACAATAACAACAAAATACAGTGGCAATGCTAACGGGTACACTCGAATCTTATTAAAGGTAAAGACCTTTTTGGAGTGTACCAAAGTACTCTCCCTAGGCTTGTCTGAGCACAGATTCTCACTTGGAGTGCAAAATATTACAATGTGAAGGGAAATCCAATTGCTTGCAGAAAATATGATTGAGATCAGAGTTTTTAGTTAACTC
Source organism: Avahi laniger (assembly GCA_963575035.1). NCBI lineage: Eukaryota > Metazoa > Chordata > Mammalia > Primates > Indriidae > Avahi > Avahi laniger. The sequence continues at coordinate 31,998 of CAUYSK010012350.1, forward strand.
ACTAAAAACTAGAATGGAATCCATGTGCATTGAATGCTATACAATTTGTGTAGCAAAATCAAATCATGAAAACCTGGGAGCAAAAATTGTATTAAACATAAGTTGAAATATGGAATTCTTAGGGACCAAAGCTAATTGTGAATCAGACCTGTCTTGCTACTAATAATTTATTATTACAAGTATTGCCATCCAGTTTTTGCCATCACTGTATTAGACATTATGGAGGATTCAACTTAAAAAAAAAATGTTACATGAATTTTCTATAAGTACTATGGCACTTAAAAGTTAGCAGTGTGCTCAGTAGCTAACTTTTTGTTTACTGGGATGTAAGAAGAGTATAAAGCAGACTTGTAAACCAATGCCCAAAAAAGCCAGGCAAGGGGAAGTAGATTAATAAACATGATAAATATATATAATTTTATCTTTCAATTTAAAAAAAAAAAGAAATAAAAAGGAAATCTAAGCAAGATGGGGGAAGAAAGCAAACTGGGTATGAAGCTGTAGGTAGTTGGTGGAGTCTGTAGTTAAATGGAGGCTCTATAATCTCTCTAAAGGTGATCAGTGGATATTGATCCCAGCTGGTTATTGCCACGTAGGGATGCAGAACCGGTGTTGCTTGACTTGATTTTTCAAAAGAAGTTTGCATTCCAAGTTTTGTGTAAAATTTCCAAATGTTGATGAGTGATTCAAAAAAGAATTTTGAGCCTGTTTAGGCCAAATCTGGCCATAAGACTAAAGTTTATAACTTCTGGTTAAGAAACCAGAGGGAACCCAAGGAAAGCACAAAAACATAATAGTACAGTAGATAGATGGAAAATTAAGTGAATTAAGAAATCCAGGGCCAGTTTGACACTCCTATGAAATACGGGATCAAATTTTCAGGCTTCAGAATCCTTTTTTGTCTTGTTCCTCACTGTATTTCCAGCAACTCGCCAGAATGTCTGTAGTTAATGGTTTATGTATTTAATTAATTAGTAGTTTAGACTACATGATTTCTAAGTTTTCTTCTTGCTCCAAAAGTCCCTAAAACAATATGAATGATATAAAATGCCTTCTATGAGGAAATACGGTAGAAATTAGTATGCATTTGACATTAAGAAGGGAAGTCAAAGGGTGACTTGGATCCTTAAATATTTTTGAAAAGCTGATGTGGAAGGAGCCAAGTACATTTTTTTTTGTGTGTATGTGCATGTTTTTGTGTGTGTCTGTGTGTGTGTGTGTCCTGCGAAAGTTCAAAATAGAAGAATGGAGCTTAAATTACAATAGAATATTTGTTTAGTAAAGTAAAAGACATTTTTGGCTCATAAGAGTAGGTCTGCTGAAAAGATGGTAAAATTGGTGATCTTTAAAAGGATTCACACCTAACGGGTACAATGTACACTATCTGACTGATGGACACACTTACAACTTTGACTCAAACTGCACAGAAGTAATTGATGTAACCAAAACGTTTGTACCCCTGTAATATTCTCAAATAAAAAATAATATATCAACAAACATCTTCATTTGGCATTTAGCCATCAAATCAACCAATATGGTCTTGTTCGTCTTTAGAAATCTATAGTAGTTTTCAAACAATACTCCACTGTTAAATTGTATACATCAAATCATATCAGTTAAAAAGTCATAGAATGATGGTATCTTGCAGGGGTGTCAATAGTGTGAAGGGAGGAACCATGAGGTTACAGAGATGGCTGAAAAGGAACAAGGAAAAGAAGCAGGGACTAGCAGATTAGGGAAATCGGTTACAGATAGGGATTGAGCAAATAAACCACCATATGGAGAAACCAACTTTCTCATGTTTGGCACAAGGGTTTATAAATATGCAGGGGTAAAAGACCTTAGAGAAGAGACTGATCCGAAAGTTGAAGTATTAACAGGAAAAATGCAAGATGAGTCTGGAGTATCTTGTGCCAGAAATTTGTTAAATGCTCAGAGAATTAAATGTCAAATTGGCCCAGGAGTCAGTTTGTAGGGGCTTCCACTGAGCATATCTGGGACTATTTGAGCATCAGAATAAATAATCATGGTAATAGATTACCACTGAATGAAAGAAAAATTGATTCAGGGATTCATATTTATATAACAAATTAAAAATAAGTAGGGGAGAAGAGAAATCTTTTATGATAGAATGCCAAGTAATTAATGTAGAGGAAACAATAGAAATAGAAAACCATCATTTCACACCCAGCATTGTGGAGAGTATCCTTGATTTGGTGAAATGCACACTGAAATTTTTAGATGTTATGGGGCATCCTATCTACAATTTGCTCTCGAAGTTCTTGTAACTTTTTGGTAAGTATGAAACTATTTAAATTAAATAAAAATTGCAGAACTAGAAGGCACTTCTAACGTACGAGAACATGAGACGGCATTAAGGGAAGGAAGTCTGTACTTCTATACATTAAATGTTTTCAAATACAAAAAAGACAAATATTTGTAATTTGACTTTCTACTTTTAGTTGTAACTATGTTGTTCCGTTTATTATAGTAGAAAATATTCTGACTATTCATTTCCAAAATAGCTCAATTAAGTGCAAAACAGAAATGCCAAGATTGAGTTAACTTCAGCATTTGTGAAAATTTTCCTCAGCAAATTAAAATTTTCCACAGATACAGAATGCTCAGTCGGGACCACCTAAATGCAGCTCATGGAGACAAAAGTGTAAGCACAAATATTCCTAAAGTAAATGATAAACACATGAATCTACCAAGGGATATTTTCATGATGCTGTAACTTTAAGCTTCTTCATGTGTTGAGAAAATATCTTTTAAAAATAACTCTGGAACTGTTTAACATTGAAAAATGAGTGTGTTTATGTGCATTATTTATGGAACGCTGGCCACCAAAGAGATATTTACAGCAATTGTAAATTGGCTTCTGAGTGGATCTTCCATGACCCTGATATATTTTTATCCTTTGCTAGTTACCTTTTTTTCTTTCTTAAATAATCTTGCCTTCTTTATATCACTTTACTCTTATTGCATGTTTTTTTCACCAAATGCACAATTTTAAGTCCATTTTAAAAGGCAAAGAGACCCAGTAACTCTTACTTTGAACCTATATATGCTTTCCCACTATCTATTTATGTTCATTTTTGTCGTATTTTTCCCAACCTGATAGTTACTCTATTTAATTTAATTTAGGCAAATATCATGGGCTGGAAAGTCAAGATTATACCAGAGGTGGGAATTGTCATAATTTAAGGTTTTGAGGCCACTAATGCCATGCTATTTTCAAGAATAACTAGACAAGACACAAAAGAATATCATTCTCACTGTTTCAGATGTCATCTCATGAAATTCCTACATTGGTTCATTGGCCAGAATAATCTCAGGAATTTCTCGATTAAGACTTAATTATGAATGAGACATGTCAGTGAGGCATGGTGACAGGAAATGAAATATTCCACTGATGTGAGTATCTAAATTAACTAAAATGTTTCCTCTCTTAAGCTGAATTTTAAGAAATTTTTATAAATTCAAGGATTATATTCCTAAATTGTACTCCTTGTCATTTATTTACATAATTTAGAATTATAATTATGAGTCTCAGTGTGATCGACATTGCAAGTGTATCCCCTAAGACTGGTTTCTGCTTCTGCTGGTAAAGAGTCCCTGTTCTGAGAGTTGTGTCTCCTAACCTTCTCTTCCTCAGCACTGGAGATTGGGGAGAGGATGTCCAAGGTATTATGTATTACGCCTTGCTATAACCACACTTATCGGTTCATAGGTGGGCTTCCATTCCATTTGGGCCCATGAAACTGCAGAAGTTATTCACTTGAGACTTCTAAGAAAACACATCCTAAATCTTTCTGGATATGGTTGATGATGTCCCATGAATTATCTACTAGGATTTAGTAGCCACAGTTCAACCACAAGAGTCGCTAGATGAAACTGCCTTCGTACAGTGCCTACTGCAAAACTATAGAATAGAGCAAAGTAAAGATAACCAGCCTGTGATGACACCACTGAGTAGCTGAATCAAAAAATCCATGCAGTTTTCCCTTTCTCTAGGTTTTCAAATTGTGTCAGACAATATTGTTTGAGCTAAGTTATCTATCTGCCACTTGTAACTAAATGTATCCTATCAAGACAATAATTTATTCTATTTTATCTGTGATGCCTGCAGGGCCAATAACAGCATTTGCTCCATTACATAAGATGATTCAGAACTTTCTATGTTTTCTTGTTCATGTGTATGTTTTATTTCTCCTGTTGTTAGTTATCACTCTATGGGCTAAGAAATTAATTACTAATAGGTGAGAATTGTCCACTAATTTCCACACTTAATGTCCCAGAGCTAAATCAAATTATGCCTTTGGAAAAAAACAGGTGTGTGTGCACACACACACACACACACGCACATGAACAAGCATACAGAACAGTATAGAAAAGAAGAGAACTATTATGATTTTTCCTAAATATCTTTCCCAGATTAACTATTCTTAAGTTTCAAATCAAAATCTTTCATTATCCATATAGTTGTATCCTGGATATGGTTCAGTTGAAACCTCATACTATTTTACTCAGAAATGACAGTATTCCAATCCTTGGTTTATTGGTACAAAAAAGAGTACACCTCTCTCCTAACCTGTTCTGGTCACCCTACTTTTCCTAATGTAACAGAGGATACATTAAAGTGGGTTTAAATGGGCACTAAGTAGGCTTCTCTGGCAGGAAAGATAACTGAGGAATAAAGACATAATCAAATATTAAAGTTGAGTATAAGATACAATTCAGAGCGACTTATATAGCCTGGGAAAAGTGCTCATATCTACAAAATAATCTGAGACTTCCGACTTCTCCAGGCAAGTAAATCTACCTTCTTTCAGATACATCATTGTTTTGACATTACTAAGTGTAATGACCAGATGATATAGCATGAGAAAGGAAACGGACAAACAAAAAAAACACATCGACTTCTTAAAGGATTTTATTCTCCCCCGAATTATGAATTTTTAGGATCTAATTCTCTCCAGATACACTTGTGGGAATGAAAGGCCAGCATTCACTTTCTAAAGGTCCCCAAAAGAGATAGTCAGTAAGAAGGCAGGATGGGGAAGAAAGATCTGCTAATGAGCAGATAAACAAGCAACAGGTTCAGAACTGTGGCATGGAAGAAGAGTTCCCTAAATACAATAGTGATAAAGGTCTGTGAGTTTCTTGAGTGGTGGGGACCTATCCATATCTTTCCTGATAGCTACATCCAGCAATGGTCATAATGTCTCAGTGTGATCTGTTTCATATTGATAGCTTAGGGCAATTTTAGCTATTAAAGTATCTGGGCACAATGCAGCCTGAGAAGATAGCAGAACCTCAGGGAGTATGACAGGGCCATGACTTGGGGGTAGCCAGACCAAAAGTTCCAGGGCTCATAGCCAAGGCAAAACCCCTACACCTACTTCCACCCCCAAAGAAGCAGAGCCACTATCTTCAAAGGCTCAGCCAACTTGGACGATGAGCATTTCATCTCTGACTGCTGTGGGTAAAGACAGAGCTCCTCCATGAATGCCCTGGATTATTAAGAACTCTAGGTTTTCTAATAACCTTGGAGGATGAGAAGGTGGGGATACCCAATAATGACAGTGGTTGAATTTCCTGCCTGCTTAGTAGGAGGAAGGTATTAAAACAAATTAAATTTTATTTGGTGGAATAAAGAAATGACATTCCTTACACCCCATATTGTATAGTAAAATTCAAATCTGATACATATTCTTAGAGGCAAGAATAAATAAACTGGTGTTTAAGGAAGTTAATTTGCTTACCCAAGGTAATTACGTGAGTAAAGCTGGGACTAGAACCCAGTTCCTGATGCCCGATTCAATACTCTCCATCCTTTCTAATTATATTTGTTCTTAATTTTGACACGGGATTTTAAAAACTATTTTTAATGAATCAATGTTGAGGCTCAAAAAGTGGAGCTTGCTAGTGGTAAATGATTCAGTATTTTTATTGAATAAAATGTACACGTGACAGAAAATTGTATTGTGACAAAGAAAACAGATATATTCATAAAGACACTAAATAAATATTAATTTCAAAAACAAATACACACAGGAACTTATACTAGGTTCTCTTACTACATACTGCTTGAAACAAAAAGATGAATAACTTTCTATCTTTAAAATGTGTTTAAAATATGGAACGCTTGGGGCAAAAGAAAAAAAAAGAAACAGAGAATAATTAATGGAAAGATATGTATCTTTAAACATTTAGTTCCAACATCAATATGCTTGGTTACACCAAGTGTATCTCCACGATAAAGATGCATGCATTTCTAAACTTACTCAATCACAAACCTCTTTTTCACAAATTGTCCACTAGGACTAGTGTAGATGTATAACGAGTTGTCAAAATTCTCTTACATTAACCTTGTTAAATAACAGGGCTGTTCTTTGATCCTCCAAAAGTAAAACAATATCTTCCTAAAATAAAACAATTTTTCAATAAAATAATGACAGAAGTGAAATTGCTTTGTTTTAACTTTGAGATAATCCGTGATCACTTGACATGGTGAATTTAAATAAAATACCTCTTTAATATTGGTATTTTATCAATGTTAATAAATGTTAATAAAGAAATAAACAAGAAGAACAATTAGCTATAATTAAAATCTTATTATTTCAGTTATGTCAATAATAATTATTGACTGAACTGAGCTGTCCACTTTCATTAGTTATCAGTGCACATTTGTGATTCTGTTGCATTTGAATTTCCAAAAATATGTTTGAATTTGTATATTTGGACTTTCTAACATAGCCAAAATCTCTCAACAATATTACATGCCGACTGTTAATTCAAACAAACCTTCAACAGTTGTTATTCAATTCTTACTGAATGCAAAGTGGTTTTGTAAAGAAAATCATTTGCCCATTTAAACATAGAGCAATTATTTTTACAAATAAAAACTCCCCAGTTAAAATTTAAGAATAATGATGACACAGTGGTAGAATATAAGACATTTTCTTATTTTTCTTGAACTGTCTCTAGAGGATGATGCGATCACCTGATCTCAACCACCCAGAGCCTAGAATTAATCTCCCTTCGTACCCTAGACTGACATATTTAGAGTAATGAATGTAGTAATGAACCAGTGCAGATTGTCCTTGCAGCAGAAGCTAGAGGGTTGGAAAGGTGAGCAATTTTCTTGCAATCTGGTGGCTGATCTAAGAAGATAGAAGTTTGGTGGCAATTGGTGTTATTTGCTGGCAGTTGCCAACCAACTGTGCATTGTCTTGTGGAGGGAACAGTTCAGGATACTGGGAGGAGTGGCTTATATATAAAGCAAACTCTTATAACCCCAGGAGATCAAAGCCTAAACCGCATAGGCGAGAATTGTGCACTTAGAGGGTCGTCTATGGAAGAGCTATCAAGGGGAGTTAAAAACCTTGCTAATTCCATTTGAGATTCAACACTAACCAAGAAAAAAAAATATATAGAAACCAAGAGGTCTATTTCCAAACAGTTTAAGGGAATGTGTCACATTTGTCTTCCTTCTGCAGCAAGTACCACTATGTGACCACATTGCTTGATGAGACAGGCCTCTTGCCATTTTGTTTTATCAAAGAGGATGAGTTTCTAAGTAGAATGGAGGTAACAATAATTCAGAAAGGAAGTCAGGGAACCATGATTCTGATTGTGCAGTCGAGACTCCAAACCATTACAAAAAAGACACTCAATAGAAGAATGTGATAGACAATAAAAAAAGAAGGAGAAGCCCAGTTTTCCTGTGGCAACTCAGAAGGTGTCCACAGAAGAGGAAGAAGACAAAGAAGTGGCCCCATTGGAGGTCACTGGCAAATTAAGTATAACCAGAAGGAATAAATCTGACAACTCTCTTACAAAATCTACATACAAAGTCACTAAAGGAACATTTGTTGAATTAATAAATGATCAGATTGATGAAGAAGAACGCTCTCTAAATTCTAAGAAACCTAGTATTCATCTAGGAAGAGTAACTATACTGAAGGTAGTTAATCCTGGTAGTTAATACTGAGGTGCGGTCTGTTTGTGTAGCACATTTCCAGAATGTAACAGTCCCCGGAGACCACTGTCCACTCCTGATTTGACTGAGAATCAACAAAACCAACAGAAGAGGTCAGGGAGAAAATTTTAAAAATATTTAAAAGTATCCATTAATACATATAAGAAATAATGAATTTGGAAGAAGATTAGAAAGAACACAGATACTTATAATCTCAGATCTTTGTAAATGAATGCACACAGCATAGAAAGACAAAGTGACTTTGAGATTTATGATGCAGGATAATAAATACTGGCTGGTAGGTAAGTCTTTAGGATAAAACTTAAAATTAATCTAAGGTAATTTTTTTTTTTTTTTGAGACAGAGTCTCACTTTGTTGCCCTGACTAGAGTGAGTGCCATGGCATCGGCCTAGCTCACAGCAACCTCAGACTCCTGGGCTCAAGCAATCCTACTGCCTCAGCCTCCCAGTAGCTGGGACTACGGGCATGCACTACAATCCCCGGCTAATTTTTTCTATATATTTTTAGTTGTCCAATTAATTTCTTTCTATTTTTGGTAGAGACGGGGTCTCGCTCTTGCTCAGGCTGGTCTTGAACTCCTGAGCTCAAACAATCCACCTGCCTCGGCCTCCCAGAGTGCTAAGATTACAGGCATGAGCCACCACGCCCAGCCTAAGGTAATATTTTTTTTATTATTATTATTCCAAGGTATTGTAAGGGTACAAACATTCTAGTTACACTTTATGTCTTTGCCTCACCCAAATGCAGGTTAAAGGCGTGCCCTTCCTTCCCTTTAGTGCTCCCAGTGTCCTTTAGTTGTAGATTTTCCCCCCCATCCCCCTAATCCCTGGAGAATATTTCTGCCATGTGATCACCCTAGTGTTGATCAGTTAGTACCAGTTTGATGGCGAGTACAGATGGATCCCGTTCTTCTGCTCTTGTGGTGCCTCACTTTGGATAATGAGCCTAAGTTTAGTCCAGAAAAGTATAAGAGGTGTTAGATCACTGTTGTTTCCTATGATTGAGTAATATTCCATTGTAAACATATACCAAATTTTAGTAATCCACTCATGGATTGATGGGCACTTGGGTTGTTTCCACATTCTTGCAATAGTGAATTGTGCTGCCATAAATATTCGAGTGTAGATGTCTTTATAGTAGAATGTTTTGTGCTCTTTTGGGTAGCTGCCTAATAGTGCTATTGCTGGATCGAATGATATTTCTATTTTTAACTCTCTGAGGTATCTCCAAATTCTTTTCCACAGAGGTTGCACTATTTTCAGTCCCACCAGCAGTGTAAGAGTGTTCCTGTCTCTCCACATCCTCGCCAACATTTGTTGTTTTGTGATTTTTTGATAGAGGCCAATCTCAC
>CAUYSK010012352.1:0-11471 GCA_963575035.1 Avahi laniger
GGGGGGCGAATCTACAACTAAAGGACACGGGGAGCACTAAAGGGAGGGAAGGGCACGCCTTTAACCTGCATTTGGGGAAGGCAAAGACATAAAGTGTAACTAGAATTTTTGTACCCTCACAATACCTTGGAATAATAATAATAATAAAAAAAAGACTATTCTCATACATTTTTCAAATGATGCAACTATTAAATAAAATGGAAAGTTGCACAGTACTTTTCTAATTCTTTTGGTAGAGTAGGAATTTTTCAAATTTCTACAAAAAGATTCAAAAACTAAGAAGAGAACATTACTTTGAATTATATTCTGTGAAGTGGATCAACATTTTTCAATAAATTATATTCAGTTCTAAGTCAGGGAAGTAGTTCCTTGAGTGGCAATAATAATAATGACTTTTTCAGACCTAATCTTAGGGGTAAATTCTCTTTTGGACTGTAAAAGCAAAAGGTTTCATAAGTGTCACTCAAACTTAACCACTTAGAATATTATGAGTTAATTTAGGTCTTGATCTTTCTCTAACATCGTTTGGCCTTATGCACTTTATATATTCCAAAATTAATCCTCTTTGTTATTAAACATTATACAAGTTATTTGGAAAACAAACCCAGTATGATGTTGGAAAAATACATAATTTCAGATTTATTAACTTTGTAATTGGAGAAGAAAGTATGTAATGAATAAAGTCAGCATGGGCCAGTATTTTCTATATCCAGAGAAACTGAAAAATATATTTATTTAAACTTTGCTGCTTATTATAATTTGAGCTTTATTAGAGTCAACTCACAATTCCTAAACAATGAGCTTTTTAAAAGTAAATAATTTTAGTGTTATATTTTAATAATTTTTTACTATATATTTACATATTTATCTTTATAATCACCCATGTTTTGGCCAAATTAAATTATTAGAGCAGGTCTCTAAGTGTTAAATGTATTAACTAATATAAATGTATAATGTTTGTGTATTTTAATAGTTCATTAAATGTGGAAAATCTAAAGCATATAATTCTATTTGCTTGAATGGATAAAAGGAAGAAATATAGAAATACTCATACTTATTTAAACATTTTGATTTGCTTTAATTAGGTTTTCTCCACTACATAGGAGAACTAAAATATTTAATAACAATTACTACTTCCACATCATGAACACTAGATTTATTACATTCTCTTTCAAACAAAGGCCAGTGAAAGTATTTGGAAAATTTCACTCTCAATAGCATTGTATATCTCTCTTGATTGAGCTCAGAGATACAGTGGTTTAAGTTTTTACTAGTGACATGCAAAGGCTGCATTAGCAATACATATTCTTCAACACTTGCCTTTTTCTTTATTTCTTTATGATTGTTATGTCATTCTTATTTGCTTCCGCATGTGTTTTCACATTATTCCTTTTAAAAATCAGTTGTGGCTTCCACAGTTGAGATTTTTGAATTGTCTTTGAGACTGTGTTTCTAGAGAGTCCTGGGATCCATTTAGTTTAAATGACAGAATTTTAAACATGACATACGAGGCCATAGGGGTTTTCTTGTGAACTCAGACACTGAATAAGTTTCACTTAACTTTTCACTATTTACTTAAAAAAACATTTGGGGGGTAGGAGGGAGAGAGGGAAGGGATACCTGAAACCAGTAATTTTAAAAAGAATATGGAACAGGATTATCAGTGATTTTTCTTTTAAAAAAAAATTCATTGTCTGATGGAAATACTAAGTACAAACAGCTAGAATATTCAGAAATTCTTCAGTCAAAAAATTTTCAAGGGTCTAATATGGACCATTGTCCTAGGAAGTGGGAAATTATTAAAGTGTAGAACCTTTATGAAGGCTGACTCCATGGAGTTTATTATCTAAAGCAAATTACAAACATTTATAAATAGTAGATAGACAAATACACGTATTATAACAAGCAGTGACAATTGCTCTAAATAAAAATTATGGAATATTATAAATGTATACATCAAGAAAACTAAAAATAAATCTCAGAAACCATTGTCCCAGGAAGTGATACTGGAGCTGTGTTCTGATCAATGCTTATGAATTAACTGGATGAAGGCCTGGGGGAGCTGTCCAGGCAGAAGGTGCTGAGTTGGAAAGGAGGAAGAGCAACCCCAGCGTAAGGACTGAAGCTGGAGGGTGAACAAAATGAGGCTAATGAGGTCCAAAGGTGATAGAAAATGTACTATAAGCATCTCTGTGTTATCAGAAAAAATAAAAGGTCATAAATGTTTTTTAGTGGGAAAGTAACATGGTCACGTTTGTATTTTAAAATATCATTGTCCAGAGTGTGTAGATAAGATTAGTAGGGACAAGAAAGTTGTATAGCTTGAATAAAAATGGTAGGTTATTATGAAGAACTGTAACCAGAGTGCTGGAATCTGGATAGAGGAATTATTCCTGGGTTTCCAAGGCTTGATGGATGTAATCAATTAAAAATAATACACATTTTCCTCAGTAAGAGAAATGAGGTTATATAATACAGATATATCTTAAGAATATTTTTGTTCATTTTGAATAGCTTGAATTAGAGGAAATGGTAATTTTTAAAGAGATTAGATAGTGGTGGGCTAAAACTTTTGAGAACACAACTGAATTGAGAATTAACCCTAACAGAATGATTAAATGTGTAAAAGTAAGCCATGATGTGGAAAAATTACATTTACTACATCAAGAATGATAAACTGAAGAATAACATAATGTAAATTATTTGTTTCAAAGTAGAAAAGAAAAAGGTTTTCTAAAGAACTTATTATATGCAATATTTCAAAATATACACAAAAATAAAAAAGAATGTAATGAACTCCTGTAGATTTATCACTCTCCTTCAATCTTGAGTTATCTACACATCCACTCACCTCTCATCCCTACCCCAGCTAAGTTTGAGGGAAATGACAAACATTATATTAATTTATGTGTGAATATTTTAGCATGTATCTCTAAATATAAGGATTCCCTCTTTCAAATATAACCAGCATCAGAATGTTACCCCACCAAAAACAGTATTTTTTTCCTAATATCATCACACATTCAATCTTCTTCACATTATTTCTCTAATTGACACATAAATATCCCTTTTGTCTTGGTTTAATAGTTTCTTAGTTTGAATTGTAATTTAAAGTAGTTTCATACATATTCTGAACCCCCCACAAACTTTTTTTCTTTAACTTTAAAGTCCAGTTATTTCACTAAATGGAAAAAAGTCTTAGTGTTAGAAATTGTTGTTTGACTTTCCCAGGAACTCACAGTGCTCTTTTATTATGTAGGTTCAAGAATTTTCTTGGATTATAATTTTTAGTATTTGTTCTACTCCATTTGTTTGCTTTTCCCTTTCAGGAATGTCTATTATATGCATTGTTTAAAATATTCATTCTACTCTTTTATTGAGTTTTTTCACCTCTGTTTTCTTATCTTTCTTTTCTCCAATTATCTCATTTTTGATCTTTTCTAATTCTGATTTATTTTGTTAGTTCATAACTTTGTCATTTTCTTTATTTTAGCTCACGAACTAAAATTTAAAAGACTACATTTATTTTGTGAGCATAAATTTCCAACATGCTTCTTTGTCTGTAGGAGGTTAGTTTGTTCTTTACTCTTTTATTTCTTCTATAAATTTCAAAAGATAAAGCCACACTCTCTTTCAGTGGCTCAGTGAAATAAATAAACTAAGTTTTTATGTACTTCAAAGAGAAAGGAGTGGACCAACATAGCTTTTCAACCTTTACTCTTCTAAAGTTCGCTTTCTTTGTTTTCACCAAGATTAAAACAGGGTTCAACATCCTGAGGTCTTCACCTTTTTATTTGAACCTTCTGTAATTCTTTGTTCATTATTCTATCCAGCTTATTAGGATTCTCCTCCCTGGCTTTGATTTGTAAGAACGCTTTGGCTGATTAATTTTCAAGTTTTAGACACCCAGACACCTGGACTACTTGAGCACTGCTGACCTTCCTTCCTGCATCCCTTTGCACTAACCTGAGAACTGGGAGCCTAAATTCCCATTGCAACCCAGGATGATGAATTTCAGACGCTGTTGCAGGACTGCTCGCTGAGTTTTCCACTACGCATATGGTGACTTTTCAGTTCTCTGCTTCTCAGGGCCATCACATTGCTTCCTCTCATATAATTTTGATACCAGTTGTGGCTTGTAGCTATTGGTATTTATTTCAATCCATTTCTATTTTGGGGCTCATGAGAATGACTTGTCAATTTGTTGTTTTAGAAAAACAATAGGTATTTTCTCTCTATTGAGAAAATAGAGAGATTTGACAAATCAAATACTTGATTTGTCATTTTACTTGCTCTTTTTATTTTTATAAATGGAATTCAAATAGATTAACAAAATGCACTACTACCAATTCCATCTTCCCAAAATAGCTAATGAATAGTGTATTTTAATTTTAAATAATGTACAATGCAATAGCTCATTTAAGCAAGAACTGTAGATGAGCTTATTATAGTATAAAATCATACATAAGCCCTTCTTTATTCTCAGCCCTAGGTTAGATATTTGTAAAACAAATAGCTAAACTCAATTCAGTGTAATATGTATTATTGAGCAATTATTATAATGCAAGGTATTGATTCACGTACTTTAGCAGATGAAAGGCAGCACAGACACCCTCCCAGGTGTTACAAATTCCAGTGGGAAAAAGAAACATACCCACAATTAAATCAAATTATGAAATAATTAGGAAAAGCTAAATGGTTCACCCAATTTTGGAAACAATAAATGTTAACAATGTCAAATGTACTTATTTAAAGACTTGAAAAGAAGGAAATACTACGCAACCAGTAAAAGGATAGAGATTGATATTCCTTAACTTTGAAATATCTCAAACATACATCTTCAAGTAAAAACAAAATCTGTTTGTAAATTAACCTACAAATATACAATCATTTTAACAATAACAAACATAGGATGAAATTATAAATGGGTTTTTACCAAAATAGTAAATAGCAATAATCACTAAGTAATGTAGTTAGAGATGCTTTTTACACATTCATTGTGCTTTTATTGACTTTCTGTTATATATTTTCAATTAATTTTATGCAATGAGCAAGCATCAAAATAAAATTAGACTGTATTTTTATAAGCCATGAAACAAACACTAGAAAAGCAGTGAAAAATCTTTCTTCATATTGACCAATGTCTGAAAGATCAATTTGTCATCCAGATGGGCTAGACATTGTGTGTTCAAGATAGATATATAAAAATGCGTTATTTGACTATAGATACATTTCCGTTTTAATGTTACCAAGAAGAAGATGGGGGATTGGGGAGGAAGAGGAATACAAACAAAAGAATGGAGACGGAACAGAAAGGTTGTAGGGGACAGAGGAGAAGGAGGAGGAGGAGGAGAGGAAAGAGGACGAGGGAAAGAGAAGGTAACATTAACATCCTGTTCAAGCTCAAGTGCTGCAATCACAAACTCATCAATCTGACAGTAGAAGTTATGGCCCTATGAACCCAATCACCACCATCCTGCTGCCTCCCGTTTGTCCTGATAAAATTAAGGGTTAGGTAAGTTTTCTTGTTGTAGTTGATATTGCTACTTTTTCTTCTATTTAAGATTTATGTCATAGGCCACACATTACCAAAGAGCCTGTACATCCTATTGCCACAGTTGAACCTATAGCACTTTTAACCAGGTTTGCCATGCTTTAAAACTAGTGGTTCTCCAAGCTCTTCCTGGGCTTACAGCTAAACTCTATGTTCCAGCCCCGCTGGCATCCCTGTACAGCTTTGTGATGATTTTCCACCAATGCAATGTGAGTAGAAGTTACGCTTCACTTCAATTCTGGGGCAGTTTAAAAGAGGATGTGGCTGCATCTGTTTCCCCCCACCCAGCCCTTTCCCCATTTGGTTGTCCACCTACATGATTCAGGGATGGCGTGAAAGTTTTCTGATGAACACAGAAGAGCCACAGCACAGAAGGAGCTTAATATGCACAACCAAATGACTCCATTAAGTTAAGCTTCCTCGGGACTTCACTGGTCTGTGCCAGGAGAGAGCAACTGTGCTAAACCACTGATTTTTGAGGATTTATCTGCTAAACAAGTAGGAACATTACCTTAACCAACCTGAATAGTTTCTAAAATTGTTCATGTTTCAGATACCTGGTTGCATTTTTTCTTGTATTCCATGTGAAAGAATTCCTTTAGCAGAATAAGATATGAATAAACCATTGCTTCCTGTTTCACATTCACCAAGCTCATTATTTTTCCTTGATCAGCCTTGCTTTTAAGGAGTACATAGATGTTTTTAATGGAAATTATATATTTTTAGTTCCTGAAACCTTTGTAACTTTTTCATGGATTGAAACATTTTTTTTTCCAAAATTGCTTTTGTTAGTCACCCGTAGAGTTATCATAGAACTGTGAATTTATATCTTTTGAGTCTTAAATTGTATATAAGTTCTTAACATTTAATTTAATAGAAGTAGGGTAAATATTGAATTGAAAGTGTTTGGAGGAAATTTAAAAATAGTTTATGCTTCATATAATTTTATAAGAAAGGTGTGGCCTATAAATTGTCTTCTTGCTCCATGCAGTTCTTTTAATTCGTGGTTAAAATGGTGACTTGAAATTTCTTTAGTTTAGAAGGATCCTATCTCTGCTAACTAAAAATTAGCTTGTCATATTTTTTAGAAACAAATTAACTTTTCAGCCTAAGAGGTGCTGATAAGTTAATTTGCAAAATATTTGCAGTGCCCTCGAAAAATACCAGTTTACATTAAAAACCAACAAAAATATTGTATTTTTCTGACATTGAAATAAGAAACATTCCAAGTAATTCCTGTCAGAAGAATAGGCTTATTTTAGTATTTCAGTTTTTGAATTTTGAGTTTCTTTCCATTTTTTATTTTAATAAATATTCTAAACAATTTAAAAAGACTCATATGTTAGATAATATTTGACTTGTAAGGAGCATCAGGTAATTTAACATGAGGCTGTTCTGCTGTATGGCGTTATTTGCTTAAATGTATTAAAATATAATAGTATCAGTTTCAGAATTCTGTTAATCCTGACACTTTATTTTTCAACAGAAGGCAGTATCGGTGGAAGTACACAGTGGCCGTAACATACATGACACATCTACTATGACCTAAGCCCAATTATCACAGCATCCTGGTAACATACTGCTGGGAAAATGAGAGAACCACAGGTTTTTGTTTGTATCTTGGGGTTATTACCTAATTCTTTCCTATATAAATCTATTATAGAATATACTGGTAACTTGAAAATATGAGCACATACATTCCATACAGACTTCCAATCTCTATAGCTTTTTTTTTTTTTTTTTTTTGATTTCTCCTCTCACCAGTTGTTACAGGTAATTTTATGTGTCAACTTGATTGGGCTTTGGGGTGTCTAGGCATTCAGTTAAAAATTATTTTGTGTGTTTCTGGATGTGATTAATGTTTGAATTGGTAGGCTGAGTAAAGCAGATAGCTCTCCCTAATGTGGGGGGATTTCCTCCAATCAGTTGAAGGCCTGATTAGAACAAAAAGGCTGACACTCCCAAAAGTAATAGGGAACTCTGCCTATCTGAATGTTTGAGCTGGGGCATTATGTTTTTTCTGCTTTGGACTCAAATTGAAACCTGGACTTTTCTTGGGGCTTGAACATGCTGACTTTCAAGCTGGAAGATACACCATCAGCTCTCCTGGGCCTCCAACTTGTCAACTGAAGATCTTGGGACTTGTCAGCCTCCATGATCACATGGTACAATTCTTTAAAATAAGTTTTTCTTTTTTTCTCCCATCCGTCAATCAATCAATGCATCTATGTATCTGTGTACCTATGTATATATGTATGCATCGATCTATCTATCTACATCTCTATCTATCCTCTTGGTTCCATTTCTCTGGGGAAATCTGACTGAAACACCAGTCTTTCTCATTCCCAACACTATTTTCCTTTCCTCTGTTAGCTAACTAAAGATAAACTAAGTAGCTTCTTTTAAGTTCCAATTAGGACAAAAAAAAATCATGAAATACCTAGAGCAGGTGTGACAGCAAAGTTTTCTTCAATAATTAGTGTAAATAGAGTCTCTCTCTCTCTCTCTTTTTGTTCTAAAGTAATAAGTGCCACATTTTTCACACACACCAGGTGGCAAAATAGTGAGTGGAAAATGTGTAAGAACAGTGAGGGTGTGCAGACAATAATAACACCTTCCTGTACATTGTAATTAGCAGTTCCCAAAGCATTTCCATGTAGATTTGAGTCATAAAAAATGAGTAGAGGGTGGGGAGAGGAGATATTTTCACTCTTCATGGATGAAAAAAATGGAGCCATTGCCAAATAAAAGTTAAGTGGCAGGACGAACATTTCAGCCTGGGTTTTCAGAGAATAAATCACGTGTTCTTGCAACTGAATGGCGGCTTGTGGACAAAGCTGCATTAATTATGTCTTTTAAGAGGGAGTTGATAGTAATTTGAAAGGGAAAGGACAAGTACTGTCTAGTGGATTTCCACTCCAAAAGGCAGCATGCTTTAAAATTAAAAGCACTTATAGCTACATTTTAAAAAACCATATAGCAGAGAAAGTTGTAGGTCATTGAAAAGAGGTACTTAATTCATGTGTTTTAAAGGAAAGCAGAGTTTCATGTATATTAACTAAAAATAATAAAAGCAGTGGCAACAGCCTACATTTACTGAGCACATGCTAAGTGTAAAGAAGCTTCTAGGAATTTTCATTTTTGCTAGTTCTAACAATGATTTGGCAAGAAACATTTTATTGCATCATTTATCATAGTTGATGATACTTAGACTGAAAGATTAAATGACTTCATCAAACTTATGTGACATTGAGAATACTTTATGCCAAATACCAGGAAATATTTCCAAAATGAAATGAAAGCAAACCACAAATATTTTGAGAAGGTTAGAATTATGAAATATATTACAAAGTACTTAGTTTCTGATTTTGCTTATTATAAATATAGCATTGAGAGCTTATAAATTGAAAAGCAAGAACTAACTAAATGATGTACCTCTGTCCAGTTGGTGTAGATTTCATTCTCCAGAAGTAGATCTTGAGACAAGGACTCGTGTAAAATTTATTTATAAGAAAGAATTCCCAGAAGATTAAAACTGGTCAGGGAGATAAGATATAGGACTAAGAGTGGAACAGAACAAGGAAGTCAAAGTCTCACCAAGTATAAGTTGAGCTCAATCTCATAAGATTTTGAGCTTTGGAGACAATGTGGTCATATCTCAAAAAGTCTTAAAATAAGAGTACATTTATACCTCCGTATCCCTCATTAATTGGCTAAATGTGAAGGTGAACAGGCAGGATGCACCAATGCCCCTTGATTGAAAAGCAGTGGATTCTGGGAGCCTTGTCAGCCCTCTGTAAAATAGACGCAGATGCTGGCTGATGGAGGGAAAAATCTCCAGTCTCCAGAAGCCAACAGTGGTGTACATGAACATGGAAAAATTAACCACGGCAATATGGGCAGAGCACTGAAACACCTATCACAACAGTCAAGTGTCAGTGTCATACCCACCAATACTTTATATGAAACATGTGAGTTTATTTATAGTTTCTCCTCAATTTTCTTCACTCGCACTAACCTCTGCCTCTCTATTCACGGATCACTGATCTTTCACGACAGATGTCAGACATGAAGGAGGTTCTCTCCTGGTACATCTTAAATTCCACAAGGTTTCAAACCTCTTTACACAAATGTAGGCATTTTAGAGAGTTTCTCCAGCCAACATGGCTCAAACCATATGAAATTGACATTATTCAAAAGTGTGCTAGACTACTATATTGAGAGTGTCAATATTTATACCTTTGAGTCTCCCCTCCCACATTTTTCCTAGGCTTGGCTATGTAATTTGCTTTAGTCAATGAAACATCAACAAGCAGGGTGCACAGAAACTTGATAAGCATTTGTATATTGTGGCCCGTTTTCTTGAAAGAACCCTTCTCGGCATTTAGCTTTCAGGTTGTAAGAAATACCAGGATATTTTTCAGGAGAGAGAAGGGGTACATTGAGAAGCCTTGGTGGATGACATACTGTGTAGAATAAGATATCTCATGGGGAGAAAAGGATGTGCCCCAGCTGAATACCCAAATGAATGCAATCATACTCATGACCCTAGCTAATAACTTAAGGAGCAGTATAATTGCCCAGACAATTGACAAAATCATAAAAAATAAATAATTCTTCCTTCCAATCACTAAAATTTGGTGTGGTTTGATAAACAGTAACATATAAGAGATACACTTTTTGACTACAGAAATATCAACACCATAATATTCAAACTAATAATAACAATAATACTAACGATCATATTGC
The DNA here is from genome assembly GCA_963575035.1 of Avahi laniger. NCBI lineage: Eukaryota > Metazoa > Chordata > Mammalia > Primates > Indriidae > Avahi > Avahi laniger. The sequence goes on from CAUYSK010012352.1 coordinate 10,304, forward strand.
TTCCTACTGAAAATGCTATCAGTTATCTGGGGCCCACTTGAGTTAATGCACTATATTAGTGTCTTCCCATATTAGTTTCCCAAATAACCTATTCTATAAGGTAATGTTGATGCCTAATATGAGAGATGAAGAAATTGAGACTCAGTGAGTTTAACGACCTAAAGCTACAGTATAATTTGCAGAGTCATAATCTGAATCTGTTTGCCTGGCTTCAAAATGTATTCTTGCCTCACTCTGTCTCAAAGTGCACTTTTACATAAGGGTCCTTAAGCATACCAGCATAAATTGCTGTTAGATTGTCAATTTGCCAGAACAAAGAAAATAGGTTATCCACTTTTACAAATATGTCTTTGAAAATTCGTTAAACCTAGGAAGAAAAAAATGAACTCACGAAAGTCACCTTTAACTCCTTACAAACAAAAACTGTCTCACATTAAGAGTTAAAATCAACACCAAGCAAACATCACACTATTTTAGTGCCCTAGATTATTGTTACCATTTGTTCCCACGAATTTAAGAACAACTGATGTTTTGGTAGAGTCTGGATAATTTGCATGTTTTTATCACTTCAGTTTCACTAGTAAAATGGTAACATACAAATTTATAACTTTTCTCAGTGCTGTGGTCTGAATAGTTCCCAAAACTCATTACATGCTCAGTGCTGTGGTCTGAATGGTTCCCCAAATTCTTAACCCCCACTGCGACGGCATTAACAGTAAGAGACAGAGCCTTTTGGGAAGGAGTTAAGTTATGAGAGCTCCACCCTCAAGAATGGATTCCTGCCTTATAAAGGAGGCAGAGAGAAGGCCCTCACCAAAAACTAAATGCCAGATCCTTGATCTTGGACTACCCAGCCTTCAGAACTATAAGGGGAAAAAGCCTGTTCTTTATAAATTATCCAGTCTCAAGGATTTTGTTATAGCAGCATGAACAGATTAAGACACTCAATATAATGGAATAGTGTAGTGTGGAAGGGTGTAGGCTATGGAACCCTATTGTGAAGGCTAACTCTTGATAGTTCTCTCTCTGGGTTCTCCGTTCGATCATCAGTAAAATTAAGAAAATAATAGTATCTACTTCATTCCACTAACCTCAACTATGACTAACATCATTAGTTGTGAGAATTAAAGAAATTAATATATGTAAAGTGCTCAGAATAGTGTATAGC
>CAUYSK010012353.1:0-19975 GCA_963575035.1 Avahi laniger
AAATTTTATTTATTTATTTTAGCATATTATGGGGGTACAAATGTTTAGGTTACATATATTGCCTTTGCCCCACCCAAGTCACAGTTTCAACTATGTCCATCCCCCAGACGGTGCACTCCACACCCATTAGGTGTGAATATGCCCATCCCCCCTCCCCATTTCTACCTTCCCGACACCCAATGAATGTTACTACTATATGTGCACATAAGTATTGATCAGTTAATATCAATTTGATGGTGAGTACGTGTGGTGCTTGCTATTCCATTCTTGTGATATTTCACTTAGTAGAATGGGCTCCAGCTTTATCCAGGGTACTACAAGACGTAAAGACATTCTATAAAAAAGACATCTGAATGAGAATGGCTTTTATCAAAAAGTCCCAAAACAATAATAAATGTTGGCATGGATGCAGAGAGATAGGAACACTCATACACTGTTGGTGGGACTGCAAACTAGTGCAACCTCTGTGGAAAGCAGAATGGAGACACCTCAAAGAAATACAAGTAGAATTACCACTTGATCCAGCAATCCCATTACAGGGCATCTACCCAAAAAAAAAAATGCATTCTATAAAAAAGACATCTGCCCTAGAATGTTTTTAGCAGCACAATTCACAATCGCAAATATGTGGAAACAACCCAAGTACCTAGCAATACATGAGTGGATTAATAAAATGTGGTATATGTATACCATGGGGTTCTACTCAGTCACAAAACAAAATGGTGATTTAGCACCTCTTATATTATCCGGGATAGAGCTGGAACCCATTCTACTAATTTAATTTACACAAAAGTGTAAATTAAAACCAGGTGTGAGATATAAGTTCACACCTGTTAGAGGATGCTATTACCAAAAAGATAAAACAAAAAATGTTGGTGAGGGTGTGGAGAAAAGTGAACCCCAGAACACTGTTGGTGGGAATATAGACTGGTATAACAATTATGGAAAAAAATATGGGGGTTCTTAAAGAAATTAAAAATAGAACTACCAGTTGATCCATCAATCCTTCTTCTGGGGATATACCCAAAGCAGATGAAATCACCAGCTCCTAAAGATACCTATACTCCTATGTTCACTGTAGCATTATTCACAATAGCCAAGATATGGAAATAACCAAAGTGTCCACTGATGGACAAATGGATATAGAAAATGTGGTATTCATACACAATGGAATATTATACAACCTTAAAAAAGGAGATACGGCCATTTGCCACAACATGGATGACCTGGAAGACATTATTATGCTAAGTGAAATAAGCCAGATACAGAAAGAAAAATATTGTGTGATATCACTTACACACGGAGTCATTAAAAAAAGATCAAATATACAGAGATAGATAATAAAATAGTGGTTACCAAGGGTAGAGTAGGGGGGAGAGGGAGGAAATGGGGACCAGTAGGCCAAAGGATACAAAGCAGATATGTGGGATGATAAGGCTAGAGATCTAATGCACGAGAACTATAGTTAAGAAAATTGTATGGTATTTGGGATTTTTGTTTGATAAGTAGATTTTAGCTGCTTTTGTCACACACAGAAAGTAACTATGTAATGGGACAGATATGTAATTCTGCTTCACTATAGTAACGATTTTACTATCTATACGTCTACCAGAACATGGTGTTGTAAACCTTGAATATATACAATAAAGTTAAAAATAAAGACTGTAATCTTCAGTTACATCATTGTTCTTTAAGAAAAACAGTTTGCTGTACAACAATTCTGTTTTTGAAAACAGTTTTAGGTGAAAAGTAGAGCACTACAACCAGAAATAGTGCTTGATCAATTATTAATAGATTACTTACATATTTATGTATTAATTTTCTTAATTACTAAGATTTTAATTCTAAAATACTTTTTTTTCTTAGAACTTACTTTTTTGGTCAAAGAATCATCAGAATCAGAAGGCATTCTTGTTGATACGTGAAATATCACTTCTACTGTAGAGGTAGCAAAATATGGAGTGGTCAATCCAGTGCTTTTGTTTTTTTGTAGTCCTCCCATAAAACCACAATGGTTTGTAAGATTTATCTAGAAGCAATGAAGAGCCATACAAAATTAATCAACTAAACAAAACTCAAAAATGCTATTGAAAAGACTCAAACTTCTCACTTTACAAGAACATTGGAAATAAAGTCTTTTGGATGTTATTAACTAATACTTAATCTAGAATTATTATTAGAGCTGATCTGTTCCCACTTGCATTTTTCTAAAGTATTTGAGGATCCCTAATTAGAAGGAGTTGATTAGGAAAGAAATGAACTGCTGTGTACTATGCATCTTTTGTTAGGCTACTAGGTGTTAATGGTATATTATAAAGGGTGTCAGGGGACCTCCAGGCCAGAGAGCAAACATCAAATCTGGAAATCCTTTGGAGAAAAGTTAAAATAGTAATGTTAATTTGATAAAATGATCAAATTAGGTGTGTTGTATTTACTAATAAAGCTGGCTCCCTTGTTTGCACATATCATAACTCAGAACAAAAAGAAAACATGCAGAATTATAATTACATTTAAAAACCAAATTAATCTGTACAAATATTTTTAAAAAATTTATTTCCTGATTATAAATATAATACACAATAATATCAGGATCGTTGCATTAGATTATATTTTCTGGACTTGTGTGATGTACAGAAGCCAAGAATTTGTGTTCACTGTAGAAAATGAGGGATATATAGGAAAAGGAAAAACTGAAAATCATCTGTATCTCTTCACTTAGAGAACACAATTTATGCATATGCTTTACTATAATAAAAGCTGAATATCTGATAAAATTGAGAATTACATAAACAAATGCCTGCACCATGTAAACGGAACAAATATCAGTATCAGTTACTAATGGTTGAACATGTGATTGACGCATTAGTTTTTATGCCATTATTATAAGATTGTCTCAATCTCTTAGTTTTTTAAATTTATTTTTTTGGCTCAGTAATACATTTACATAATTAGAAATTCAAAAGTATAAAAAGGTATACTAAAATTCTTCCTTCTATATTTTTCACCTGCAGTTACTCAGTTCTCCTCACAGAAAGCAATTCAAGTATCTTTCCAAAGTTTTCTCTGCATATACAATTCTTTTCCTTTTTTTTTTTTTTAAAGTCTTGCTCTGTCACCCAGGCTGGAATGCAGTGGCATGATCATACCTCACTGCAGCCTCAAATTCCTGGCTTCAAGTGATAATCCTGCCTCAGTCTCCCAAATAGCTGGGACTACAGGTGTGTGCCACTATACCTGGCTAATTATTTTTTATTATTTTAGAGGTGGGGGTCTTGCTACATTGTGCAAGCTGATTTGGAACTTCTGGCCTCAAGTGTTCCTCCTGCCTCAGCCTCTGGAGTAGCTGAGATTATAGGTGTGAGCCACTGTGCCCAGCTCTACAATCAAATTCTTGTATGTTTGTGAACATGAGTGCATGCATGTGTGCTTGTACACACACACAGTGCATGTATATGTAGTATTTTGCACTGCTTTTGTAATTAATATATCTTGAAAAACATTCGGTACCAAGCTTCCTCATTTTTTTGTTTTCATGGTTCCACAGACGTTCATTTTACTGAGGTACAGTACTTTAATTTGTTCTCTACTTGAAGGGTATTTAGGTTCTTTTCAATCTTTTGCTATTACAGTCAATGCTGCAGTGAATAACACTGAACATATCATGTTCCACTTGTGAAAGGAGATCTGTGGACAATAGTTAAAAGTGAAACTTTCAGTCAAAGGGCACGTGCACTTCTAATTTTGAAATACGCTACCAAATTGCCCTCCATAGTCAGTACCAACTATGTATGAGAGTGCCTGTTTCTCTTACGTCCTTTCAAATATATTATCAAACTTTATGATCTTTGCTAATCTAATAGGTGACAAATGGTATCTTAGTGTAAAATTTTTGTTTTATTTTATTTCAGTAACAAAAATGATTTACTTTCAAGTCAATTCTCTTTCAAGTGTCCGATTATATAAAGGAGAAAGTCTCAATTTAGTATTTCTTTGCTGTAAACATTTTTTGTGACATGTGCTGATCTCTACTTTTTAAAAAATTAAACATCTGGAGAGTCACAGGAAGAAATGAAATAGTAATTTAAAAAATTTCATGTACCCTTTACCCAGAATCCCCCAATGTAAAACTATACCACAACCGGGTTACTGACATTGATACAGTTTAAGAGACAAAACATTTTCAACCACAAGGATCCCTCACATGTTGCCCTGTTACATGAACCATATCCACTTCCCTCCTGACCCATGTCCTCCTTACCACATGGCAATTACTCATCTCTTCTCCACTTCTATACTAATATTTCCAGAATGTTATTATATATAAATGGAATCAGAAACCTTTCCAAGTGTTTGGAAATTTTCCTATTTTCTTTTGTTAATGATTTTAAGTTTGATCCCATTGTGGTTGAAGAACATACTGTGTGACTTCAATGCTTTTATATTTGTTGAGGTTTATGACCCAGTATATGATCTATCTTGGTGTTTTGTGGGCACTTGAAAAGAACGTATATCTTGCAATTGTTGAGTGGAGTATTCTATAAATGTAGATTACCTCCTGTTGGTTGACAGTGTTGTTGAATTCTTCTATATGTTTGCTGATTTTCTGTCCAGTTCTTCTCTCAATTGTTGAGAAGTGTTGAAATTTCTAACTATAATTGTAGATTTGTCTATTTCTTCTTTCAGGTCTATCAACTGTTGTTTCAATTATTTTGCAGCTCTTTTGTTTGGGGCACACACATTTATGATTGCTATGTCTTCTTGGTGAATTGATTCTTTTATAATTATATAATATCCCTCTGTCTCTGGTCATTTTCTTTGCTCTAAAGTCTACTTTATCTAATATTAATGGCTTTCCTTTGATTAATGTTTGCACAATATAACTTTTTCCATTCTTCTACTTTCTACTAGCCTACATGGATATATTTGAAGGTAGTTTCTTTTAATATTTTTTAGATAACACACAGGTGAGTCATGGTTTTTAATCTAGTCTGAACATTTTCTAGAAATTTTTTTTACTTTTTTTCTTTTCCTTTTTAAAAATTTATTTTGTTGATACAAGGTCTTGCTATGTTCCCCAGGCTGGCTTCAAATTCCTGGGCTCAAGAGATCCTCCCGTCTTAGCCTCCTAAGTAGCTGGGACTACAGGGGTATACCACTATGTCCACAGAATTCTATTTTTATTGATCTTTTTTTTTTTTTGAGATGGGATCTTGCTATATTGCCCAAGCTGGTCTTCAACTCCTGGGCTCAATCTATCTCCCCACATTAGCCTCCTGAGTAGGTGGGAATACAGGCTTGAGCCACTGTGCTCGGGCCATCATTTTTTTCAGTGCACCTTTTTGTATACTTTTTAGTGGTTGCTCTAGGTATTACATTATATATACATAACTTATAGTCTACTAGTATTGTCATTTTACTAGTTTGAGTAAAGTATAGTCACCCTACCTTACTGTATGTTTCTTTACCCCTCATTTGTAATATAATTGTTATAAATATTTCCTCTACTGTATTTAGAAACATGAAATTCTGTTATAATTTTTGCCTCAACTGTCAAACATAATTAAGAAAACTCAAGACGAGAAGGAAAGTCTACTGTATTTACCCTTTTTTTCAAAAGTCTACTGTATTTACCCACTTTTTTTCTTGCCATGCTCATTCTTCCTCCTTGATGTTTCAAAGTTCCTCCTTTTATTATTTTTTTTCTGTTAAAAGAACTTCTGTCAGTGATTCTTTTAGGATGGTAACAAGTTCTCTTAAGTTTTCCTTTATTTGAGAATGTTCTGACCTTCCCTTCATTTCTGAAGGATATTTTTGCTAGCTCTTCAACTGTGGATTGACAGTTCCTTTCTTTCAGCACTTGAAAAATACTATGCCACTTCCTCTGCGCACCCCCTCCCTCCTTTGGCTTCTGATGAGAAATGTGCTATCATTCTATTAGGTCATTAAATATGACATGTCTGATTTCAAATCAAAAGTTTAGTTTATTATATCTCAAACAAGAAGCAGTACAAATAATCAAAGTATGTGCCTAAACAATTGACACAGTTTTGCCATCTTAATGGCAGCTTGTTTATTCCAGCAGCAAAAAAGCCTGGAGAGCGAGTGGTGATGAAATCAAGAAAGGTGGTTTCCACAGCTTGTTGACAACTGAGTATTTCTCCTTGCAAGAAGTGGTCCATGAATGGAAGAAGTGGTAGTCAGGTGGTGCAAGGTCTGGTGAATATGGTGGATGACAGAGAGTTTCCAAGCCCAGACTTTGTAGTTTGAGCAGTGTTAATGTAGTCAGGTATTGTCTTACAAAAGGATTGGCCTGTCTCTATTGACCAGTCTTCGCTGCTTGCTCATAAGCATCCTTATCATTTTGTCCAATTGGTTGCAGCAGACATCTGCTGTAATTGACTGACCAGGTTTCATGAAGCTGCAGTGGATAATACCAGTGCTGGATCACTAAACAGACACCATTAACTTTCTTGGATGAATATTTGGTTTTGGGCTGTGTTTCGGCACTTCGTTTTTATCCAACCATTGTGCTGAATGCTTGTGATTGACAAAAAGAATCCATTTTTCATCACATGTAACAGTACAGTGTAGAAATGGTTTACCTTTATGTCGTGAATGCAAAGAAAGGCAAGCTTCGAGACAATTTCTCTTCCGACATTCGTTTAATTCATGTGGTACCCATCTATCCAGCTTCTTTACCTTGTCCATTTGTTTCAAATGGTTCAATATTGTTGGAATAGTAATGTCAAACCTCGCTGCTAATTCACATGTAGGCTGAGATGGATGTGCTTCCACTACAGCTTTCAGCTCATCATTATCCACCTTGGTCTTAGGCTGCTCATGTGGCTCATTTTCAAGACTAAAATCACTAGAATGGAACTTCTCAAACCATCGAGTACTGTGTGTTCATTAGCCACACATCCTTCCCAAACACTTCATTGATATTTTGAGCTGTCTGCACTGCACTGGTCTCATGACAGAACTTATATTTGAAAATAACAGGAATTTTTGATTTATCCATGGTTTCACAAAAATTGCTCTAAAAAAAATGTGAAAGATAATCACAAACCATGCATTTGAAAGAATCAGAATGCATCTTCACAGTAAAAATAGATCAAGAAGTGTCAAAGTGAAACGTCAGAGATATTAACTGTTAAACTTAGTATTTAAGGAAATCAGACATTTCATACTTAATAACCTAATAATTGTTTTCCCTCTACAAATAAGGTACATTTTTTCTCAAGATGTTTTGGTCTTTAGTTTTAAAAAATTAAATTATAATGTGTGTTAATATAGACTTTTTTTGATTTATCATGCTTGGGTTTCACAAAGCTTTTTGAACATAGATTTGTAAGCTTTATAGAGCTTTATGTTTCATCAAATTTGGGAGCTTTTCAGTCATTATTTCTTCAAGTATTTTTTCAGACTCAGCCTCTTTCTCTTCTTCTTGGACTCAGATAACAGGAATGTTAGATCATTTGTTAAAGTCCCTTACTCTCTGTTCATTGTTTTTAAGTCTATTTTCTCTGATGTTCAGACTAATTTCTTGTTTTATCTTTCAGTTTGCTGATTTCTTCTCTTGCTATACCCTCATCCCCACTCTGTTCTGCTGCTGGGCCCAGTTATTGAGCTTTTTATTTCAGTTACTGTATTTTCAGTTCTAAAATATCCATTTGGTTGTTCTTTATATTTTCTCTTTCTTTGCTGAGATTTTCTGTTTTTAATTTGTTTCAACTATGTTCCTAATTGCTCAATGTGATATTTCTATCATGATTGCTTAAATATCTTTGTCATTGGCATCTGCTTTTTTTTTCATTCTGTTTGAGCTCTTCTTGGTTTTTGGTATGATGAGTTTTGATTGAAACTTGGACATATTCATGAAACTCTATATCTTATTTAAAATTTCTATTTTAGCTGGTTGTTTTAAGATACTGCTCTAACAGGGAAGAGGGCGGAGGTGGGGGGGCTTTGAAAGTGCTGCCTCATTACTGTCAGGTGGAGGTAGAAGATAGGTTCCCTACTCATCTTGACACCTGGGAAGTGGGGAAAATCCTTATTACTGCTAGGTGGAGACAGGAGTTCTGGCTTCCTATATGGTGTCCACTGACACAGTGGTAAGGGTGGCCTCATTATTGCTGGGTAATTGTAAAAGCCCTAATTCTCCACAAAACCTCTTGTGAACTACCCCAGTGGAGAGGGGAAGGGTCATCTCCCCCTGTTGAGTAGGGACAGAATTCTAGGTTTCCCACGTAGTCTCTAATGACATTGGGCATGTGGTGTGGATGGAAGATTCATTATCAACCAGTGGACATGAAAATCTGGGCTTTCTACCTACCTGGGCTTCTCTGACACTATCTGATACTACCCCAGTGTAGTGTTGTGGGCACGTTATTACAGCCCCATGAAGATGGAAGTCTAGGCTTCCTACTTTAACTTTGCTATCAGGGGTGGGGATAAGGTCAAAGTATTTTCTGTGTTTGGCTAAAGTACAGTAGTTATTGTCTAATTTTTTGGGGGGCATCTTTTTAGGGGACTCCTTTCTTGATCCTTTGGCTAGAAAGAACAAGCTTTTGTTGGGGTTTTTTTTGGTCTGTGCCTGTTGGTGTTTCTAGGTCGCTGGCTTCTTCAGCTCCAAGTTTGGGATATATGAGGCAAAAAGAAAACCCAGACAACTCACCAACATGTCATTCCTCAATCCTAAAGCATGTATCATCACTTCATTCCTTTATATGGCTGAATAATACTCCATTGTATGGATATACCACATTTTGTTTATCCACTCATCCACTGATAGACATCTGGGTTGTTTTAACCATTTTGCTATTATGAATAATGTTGCTATAAACATTCATGTATAGGTTTTTGTGTGGACACACAGTTTCATTCTCTTAGGTATATACCTAGGAGTGGAAGCGGTCATATGGCATCTCTGTGTTTAATTGTCTAATGAACTGCCAAACTGTTTTCCAGTGATTAGTACCATTTTACATTCCCACTGGCAATGCATGAGGGTTCGGATTGCTCCAAATCCTACCTTATAGTTGTTTGTTATCTGACTTTTTGGTTCTACCCATCCTACTGGGTGTGAAATCATATTTCACTATGGTTTTGATTTGCATTTCCCTGTAGCTAATGATGTCACATGCACATCTTTTCGTGTGCTTATGGGCCATTTATATATCTTCTTTATAGAATTGTCTAGTTAGGTCCTCTGGTCATTTTAAAAAATTAGGTGTTTTCTAATCATTGATTTGTATGAGTTCTTTGTATATTCCAATACAAATGTTGCTGTAAATGATATATCTGTTATTTTCTCCAGTTCTGTGGGATATCTTTTCACTTTGTTGATGGTGTCCCTTGAAGCACAAAAGTTTTAATTGTGATGAAGTACAATTATCTGTTTTTCCTTTCTTGCTCCTGCTTTGTGTCTTATCTGAAAATCCTTTGCAATATCCAAAATCACAAAGATCTACCCTATATTTTCTTATAAAGTTTTATAATTTTAAGTCTTACATTTAGATCTTTGATCCACTTAAGTTAATTTTTGCATATGGTGTGAGATAAGGGTCTGACTTCATTCTTTTGCATATGGCTCTCTGGTTGTGTCAGCACCATTTGTTGAAAAGACTATTTTTCTCCATTGCATGGTCTTGGCATCTTTCTCAAAAACCAGTTGACTACAGATGTGTGGGTTTATTTCTGGACTCTCAATTCTATTCCATTAATTTACAAGTCTATTCTTGTGCCAGCACTACTACACTATCTTAATTAGCATTGCTCTGTAGTAAGTTTTGAAATCAGGGAAGTGTGAGCCATCTCAGTTTGTTCTTCTTTTTCATGTCTCCCTCACTTTTACTAATACTTTTATGATTTTTTTAAACAGAAAATCTATTTAGGATTTTTTTATACTTATCAAAGCATTTTAACATACATAATCTCAACTGAACTTCATATCATCTCTGTTGGGTAAAAAAGCATATTACCTTTGACAAATAAGCAAAGAGGCCAGATAGCTTAAGTAACTCATACAAGGGAAAACAGCACATTAATACAATCCAACAATCCCACTACTGGATATTTATTCAAAGGAAAAGAAATCAATATATCAAAAAAGGGATATCTGCAACCCCATGTTTACTGCAGCACCATTCATAATAGCAAAGATACAGAATCAACCTAAGTGTCCACCAACAGGTGAATGGATAAAGAAAATGTGATATACACACACACACACACACACACACACACACACACATGCACAATGGAATATTATTAACCCATAAAAAGAATGAAATCCTGTCATTTGAAGCAACATGGATGAAAATGGAGGTCATTATGTTAAGTGAAATAAGCCAGGCAGAAAAAGACAAATAGCGCATGTTCCCACTCAAATGTGGGAGGTAAAAAAGTTGATTTCATGGAGGTAAAGAGTAGAATGATAGTTAACAGAGGCTGGTAAGTGGGAAGGATAAAGAGAGGTTGGTTAATGGGTACAAAAACACTTAGATAGAAGGAATAAGTTCTAGTGTTTGATAGTATAGTAGGGTGACTATAGTTAACAATATATTGTATATTTCAAAATAGCTAGAAGATCTGAAATGTTCCCAGCACAAATAAATGATAAATGTTTGAAGTGATGGATATCCTAAATACCCTGCAGTCATCATCATTACACATTATATGCATGTATCAAAATATCAGATGTACCGCAATAATACGTACATTAGGTATCGACAAAAATTTAAATTTCCTGTGTACTGTAAGTTATTTATATATGCTTTAAATATATTTTCGTCAAAATCTTGGAGCTACAGATTCAATATACATAAAATATCTGGTATTAACTTAATGATAAACCAATCAGCCACATAAGATTCACTTTCTGTATTTTTTTTTCTTTGAGACAGTCTTGCTCTGTTGCCCAGGCCAGAGGGTGGTGGTGTGATCATAGCTCACAGCAATCTCAAACTCCTAGGCTCAAGCACTCCTGCCTCAGCCTCCCAAATAGCTGGGCCTACAGGTGCATGCCTGCCCATCCGGCTAATTTTTTCTATTATTAGTAGAGATGGGCTTTCACTCTTGCTCAGGCTGGTCTCAAACTCCTGCCCTCAAGGGTTCCTCCTGCCTCAGCCTCCTAGAGTGCTAGGACTGTAAGTGTGAGCCACCATGCCCAGTCTTCAGATTCACTTTCTGTTAGAACATGTCTATAACTTCATTTTTCAATTCAAATAAACATATTGGTACAAACACCTATGACAAATTCCTAGCTTCTGAGTTATAATTCTAAGAAATACAGATATGATACAGGAACCTTGGCATGAGTTAGTTGCCAGGACATATAAAGTACAATATCTTTTAATATTTTTTGCTTTGCTGTCAGGGACTCGCTCTTAAAAGTAAACCCTCTTGGATTATTTCTTTTATTGGTGCCAAATCCCTCTGGGACAACGTAGGATTTGGGGTGGGTGAGTAGCCTTTCTTTTACAAAGTAAAGAACAGAAAAGGGGAGGCAAGATACTGCAGAAGGGTTCGCTGGCATTTAGTAAAGTTGAGAATCTGGAAGCTAATTTCTTCCAAACTAAGTGTGCCTATGTGACCCTGGAAACCCTTAGTTTAGCCCTAAGGTCTCAGTTTAAAGAACATCAGTCTAGCTAGCGGTCACAGCCGTAAGGAAAATCTAGATCTTATAAATCTATGAGTTTAGTACTCTTTGACAATATATTATCTCATGAAACATCTTTCCTTTCAAAGTACCAACTTGTTGCTATATTTGTAGATGAGATGCAATGCAGAAACAACAAACCCATTGTTAAGTTGTTATATCTCCTAAAATAATGTTCCCAAAATAAACTAGAAAGAAAAGAAAAACAACCCTCTGCTTCCAAATAGAAATAAAATTTTCAAATATTTAAAAACAATACCTCCCAACCAAGACCAGCTACAAAATCCTCGTAAGCTTGACTTCCTCCTGTATTGGTGAGAATGGAGTGTTTGTCCTCTTGTCCTTCAGCAACATAAAATACTGCTATCTTGTGTGTTTCTCGGCTGTAAAATAAAAGATTACGCCATTCATTTAATCATTAATTTATACATTCATTCATTCAATAATTAAGTTCTATGTACAAAGTATGTGGCAACAAAAAGATAAAAAGACTTAAATCTTACTGTCTACAAGAGACAAATAAATACAAGTAAAAAATTATAGAAGTTACTAAATTGCCATTGGAACACAAGAAAGGCATGATTACTTCTGATTGAGAAAAAAAGAAACTTAAAAAATAATATTGAGTTGGGTGAAGGTAAGAATGATTTGATAAATGAAGAGAAAGAGTATGAAGAAGGACAGACACATAGGTGTGAATGCATAAAACATCTGAAGAGTTGTGTGTTGCTCAATGTGACTGAATCCCAGGGTTAAATAAGGGGGAGTACAGAGATGAGTGAGAAATGATGCGTTCCTTCAGAGTACTTACAATACAGAAAAAGAAATGTATATGGTCATGTGTTATTTAAGAACAGGGACATGTTCTGAGAAACACGTTGTTAGGCATTCTGTTGCTGTGTGAACATCATAGAATGTACCTACACAAAATTACATGGCATAGCCTACTGTATGCTGTATAGGCTACAAACCTATACAGCATATTACTGTGCTGAATACTGTAGGCAATTGTAACAAATGGTATAGTAAGTATTTATGTAGCTAAACACAGAAAAGGTATGGTAAAAATATGGTATTATAATCTTACAGGATCACTATTACATATGTGGTCTGGTTGTTGACAGAAACATCATTATGTAGCAAATTACTGTACACAAACATAAAACTGTATGGAGTAATTGCCAAGTTCTTAGACATTTTTAGTTTTTTTCTAAATTTAAAAGTTCAGGCCGGGCATGGTGGCTTACGCCTGTAATCCTAGCACCCTGGGAGGCCAAGGCGGGCAGATCGTTTGAGCTCAGGAGTTCGAGACCAGCCTGAGCGAGACCCCGTCTCTACCAAAAATAGAAAGAAATTAATTGGACAGCTAAAAATATATAGAAAAAATTAGCCAGGCATGGTGGTGCATGCCTGTAATCCCAGCTACTTGGGAGGCTGAGGCAGGAGGATCGCTTGAGCCCAGGAGTCTGAGGTTGCTGTGAGCTAGGCTGACGCCATGGCACTCACTCTAGCCAGGGCAACAAAGTGAGACTCTGTCTCAAAAAAAAAAAAAAAAAAGGTTCAGAAAAGCAAATTTCTAGTTTGAAATTTGGCTTTCCAAGTTAACTAGAACATACTACGTTTGGTGTAGGTTGATTTAACAAAGCATGGGTTAACAAACTTTATGAACAGAAGTAAAGTTTTCACTGCTATACCACGTAGGAATTAAAGAAACAAACCACAACCAACAAGTAAATAACAAAGTTATTTAAAAAAATTTAGTCTGATGACTGTATTTTCTAATATATCTTGAAGAAATTGCCAAATTATGTTGGCGGGTTTCGGTATCAGTAAGAAGGGTGTTTTAGCTGCTTTCAATAATGGGAATATTTTACTTTAGGTGGCAAACAGATAGACAAACTTTCAGCATGCCCAATGTGTCATTAGGATAATCTAGTGTAAGTAGTAAAATATAATTTGGGGGTGAGGGAGACTTCTGGAATTGCAGAATAAAGATCTATGTGGCCTTTCTCCTAAGTAAAACATGATTCAACTGTTGAAAATGAACATCATTTAAAGTCTTTGGATATTGTCCTAAAGTCATACAGCAAATGGGGAAAGATTCATTCAAGAAAATTTACTAAATCTTGGTAAGAACAGAGTTTTCAACATGAGTTGCAAACTGTTCCCTTACCCTACCCCATTAGCATTATGTTGCCAAAGTTCTGCCCAGGGCATTCTACTCAGGCCTAGAAGCAGAGGCTCCCGTTCTCCTCCAGTTCCCAGTCTGGGGCTGTGATTTCACCCTGGAAGAGGCAGGTTACTGTAGGTATTTCTCATTCTTCCTCAGCCCCGTATTACAGAAGCTCTATTCTAGATAAGTGTGGCTGAGAAGACCAGGTCTCCCTTCCCTCATTTAGCTCCTCTCTTACAGAAGAATCTCTAAGTGTGAAAGGCTGATGGTCCCAATCTTAACCATTCCAACTTGCTCACAGTGTGGAGATTCTACTAGGAAGAACAAGCTGAGAAGACCAGGGACTACCAATCCCTCCCAAATGTCCACTTAGAGAGTGAGGATGTCACTCCAGGAAAAGCTGGTCCCTAGCTCACATACAGTAACAGACAGGTTCTGCCCAGGGTGAAAGGCAGGTCATAAGGACAAAGAACTCTGCTGCAGTTCTACCTCAGGCAACTGTCTTTATGTGGAACAGAGCTCAGAGGTAAGCAATTAAGAGAAGCTGGCACAACCAAAAGAGCAAAGCAGCTGGAAGTTTACTAGAGACAATCAGTAAAAGGGACAGCAAAGAAGAGCCCTTCTTGGGATCACAGTCAATTGTGGAGGTCAAGCAGCCTGTGCACATGCACAGGCTACACCCTGTCAGGAACAATTAGAGTAAGATGTAGGACAGACATGAAAGCATTTCCAAAGTCACATAGAGACCTATCAATGCAAGGTAAAGCCTCATTGGCACTGAATAATACCGTATTTGAACTCAGGGTCAACTCCTAGGAAGCTGAGACTTAAAAATGACATCTAGTCATTCCTGGTAGTATGAAAAACTGTGCATGCCTAAGACTGTACCCTCTTTGTGGTGGTCAGAGAGTGAACCTTCAAGCTATTAATATACAGGTGAATGAAGGAGAAAAAAACATAAACACTCTGAACTGTGACAGCAGTCTAAAAGGCACACACATTCGATAGTAAACAATACAAATCTAACAGGCTAAGGGGACTAAAGCACAAACTTTGCTCAGTAAGTAGGTGACATCGAATTAAGGAAGAACCCTAAATAACCAGGCTAAGAAACAATTTTTTAAAAATCTGAGTAGGGAGATTAGAGGCTACGTACTGTGGGGAAGCTAAGTCACTAGAAAATAACAAATGACTAAACCTACAGCAACCACCATCAATGTATTCTTTTTTTGAGATAAGAGTCTCACTCTGTTGCCCGGGCTAGAGTGCTGTGGCATCAGCCTAGCTCACAGCAACCTCAAACTCCTGGGCTCAAGCAATCCTTCTGCCTCAGCCTCCCATATCAATGTATTTTTGATTAAAAGATGCAGACAAAGTTGAAAGTCAAAGGAATGAAAAACAATATTATACAAACAAAATCTAAGAGAGCTAGAGTAATATTAGACATTCAAACAAAAAAATGTTAGAGATAAAGAGATACAATTCATGACAAAATGTCATTCTAACAGGAAGATACGAAAATTACAAACACATATATATGCATCTAACAACAGAGCCCCAAAATACATGATACAAAAGCAAGACAGAATTGAAGGCAGAAATAGACATTTCCACAATAGTAGCTGGAGACTTTAATATCCCATTTTCAATAATAGACAGAATATCTAGAAAATATTAAAAGAAATGGAAGACTTGAACAACAGTATAAGCCAAACAGACTTAACAGACATCTTTAGAACACTCTCCACTATAGTAGCAGAAAATTCTTAAGTATTTATGCATAAGCATATATGACATCTCCTAAGCATACATGACATCTCTTAAGCATACATAACATCTCTTCCAGGACAGACTATATGGAAGCTATAAAATAACCCTTAAAAAATTAAAAGGATTGAAATCATGCAAGGTATATTTTCCATCCACAATGGAATGAAAGTAGAAATCAATAAGAAAAAATCTGGGAAATTCACAAATGTGTGCAAATGAAACACCACACTCCCAAATAAACAATGTATCAAAGAATAAATCTCAATGGAAAATATAAAATACACAGAGATGAATGAAAATAAAAATACAATATACCAAAACCGATGGCATGTAGGTAAGCAGTGCTCATTAGGAAATTTACAGATCTAAATGCCTATTTTAAGAAAGAAAAGTTTTCATACCAATAACCAAACCTTCCACCTTAAGAAAATAGAAAAAGAAGAGAAAGTAAACTCAGAGCAAGCAAAAGAAGCCAGGCATGGTGGTTCATGCCTGTAGTGCCAGCTACTTGGGAGGCTGAAGCAGGAGGATTGCTTGAGCCCAGGAGTTTGAGGCGCTGCAGTAAGTGAGCTATGATTGTGCCACTGCACTCCAGCCTAGGCACAGAGTGAGACCCTGTTTCTTAAAAAAAAAAAAAAAAAAAAGGAGGCAAGCATAAGGAAGGAAATAATAAAGACCAAAGTGGAAATAAATTAAGTGGAGGATAGAGAAAAATCAATGAAACCAAAAGTTGCTTCTTTAAGATGATCAACAAAATTGATAACCTTTGGCTAGACTGAGCAAGAAAAAAAAAAGACTCACATTACTAAAATCAGGAATGGAAGAAGGCACATCACTACACATCTTACAGAAATAAAAAGGATTATAAGGGAATGCTATGAATAATTATATGCCAACAAATTAGATAAATTAGACTAAATGGACAAATACCTAGAAAGACACAAATTTCTAAAACTAACCTTAAGAAGTAGAATATCTGAATAGATCTATAAGCAAAGACTTTGAATTAGTAATCTGATTGGAAAAAAAGAAGTAAAAATATCCCAGTTATACATGAGATGATTTTATATATAGAAAATCTGAAGGAATCCACTAAAAAGCTATTAGAGCTAAGAAACAAGTTCAGGAAGGTTATTATTCAGCAGGATACAAGAACAATATACAAAAATTAATTTCATTTCTATATACTAGTAGTAATCTAAAAACAAAATGTAAAATAATTTCTTTTATAATAGCAATAAAAATAATAATACTTGGGTATAAATTTACCAAGAAGCATAAAATTTATATCCTGAAAACTACAAAACACTGCTGAAAGAAATTAAAGCCTAAAACAAAGAAAACAAAAAACCAAAAAAACCCTCATGTTCATGGACTGAAAGACTTAATATTGTTAAAATGACAGTATTCCCTAAATTGATCTACAGAATTAATACAATCCCTATCAAAATTCCAGCTGCTTTTTTTGTAGAAATTGACAAGCTGATCCTAAAATTCATAGGAAAATGCAACAGACTCAAAATGGCCAAAACAATCCTGAAATAGAAGAATAGAGTTGGAGGACTCATAATTCTCAATTTCAAAACTTGCTATACAAAAGTAATCAAGATACTGTAGTACTGGCAAAAGAACAGACATATATAGGTCAGTGGAAAAGAATCATGCATTCAGAAATAAACTCTTATGTTTATGGTCAATTGCTTTTTGATAACGGCACCAAGACAACCCAATGGGGGAAAAGAATAGTTTCTTCAACAAATGGTGCTGGGACAACTAGATAGCTACAAGCAAAAGAAGTTTGGATTCTTACACCATATACGCATACATATACAAATGAATCATAAATCTAAAATATAAGCACTAGAACTATAAATCTTAGGAAAAAACAGGACCTTGCATTAGGCAAGGTCTTCTTAAATACAACACAAAAAGCCTAAGTGACAAAAGAAAAAATAGGTAAATTGGACTTTATCAAAATTAAAAATTTTTGTGCTACAGATGATACCGTCAAGAAAGTGAAATGACAATCTATAGAAGGAGAAAAAATATTTGCAAATCATACATCTGGAACTTGTATCCAGAATGTATAAAAAACTCTTACAACTTAATAGTAAAAAGATAACACAATTTTTAAAACGGGCAAATAATTTTGTATTAGTTTACTACGGTTTCTGTAACAAATTACACAAACTAAGTGGCTTTCAACAACAGAAATTTATTCTCTCATGGGTGCTAGATGCTAAAAGTCAGACATCAAGGTGCTGACAGGGCCATACTGTCTCCAAAGGCTCTAGGGGAGAATCCTTCCCTCATCTTTTCCTAGCTTTAGTGGTTGCCAACAATCTTATGCATTCCTTGCCTTATAGCCCTATCACTACAATTTATGCCTCCATATTCACATGGCCATCTTCCCTCTGTGTGCATGTGTCTGTGTGTCTTCACATGGCCTTCTTTTAAGGAGGTCAATCATCGGATTTAGGGTTGAATCTAATCCAGTATGCTCTCATCTTGATTAATTCTATTTGCAAACCCATTTCAAAATTACATTGAGATTCTGGGTGAACATAAAATTTTAAGAGGAATACTATTTAACCAATAAAGATTTAAATAGACATTCTTCCAAAGAAGATAAACAAATGGCTAATTAGCACTGAAAAATGCTCAACATCATGTTACTAGGAAATGCAAATCAAAATCACAATGACATACCACTTCACATCCACCAAGATGAATATAATAAAAAAGACCAACAACAATAAGTGTAGGCTAGGATATGAAGAATTTGGTACACTCATATGTTGTTGGTAAGAATGTAAAGTGGTGCAGCTGCTGTATAAAACAGTTTGACAGTTCCTCCAAATGTTAAACAGAGAGTTATCATACCAGCAATTCCAATCCTAGGTATATGCTCAGGGAACTGAAAACATGTCCACACAAAAAACTGTACACGAATGTTCATAGCAGCATTTTTGATAATAGCCAAAAAGCAAAACCAACCCACATGCCCATCAATTGACGAATGGATAAACAAAATGTAGTATATCCATATAATGGAATATTATTTGGTAATAAAAGAGATGAAGTAAAGACATGCTGCAACATGAACAAACTCTGAAATCATTACACTACGTGAAAGAAGTCTCTACAGAAGACCACACATTGTTTGATTCTATTTATATAAAATGTCTAGAATAGGCAAATCTACCGAGACAGGAAAGTAGATTTGTGTTGTCTAGAGCTGGGGGGTAGAGAAGTGTTTGGGGAGAATGAGGAGTAACAGGTAATGAATACTGGGTTTCCTTTTAAAGTGACTAAAATTACTCTTAGATTTCAGTGACAGTTGTATAACCTTGTGAATATATTAAAAACATGTATACTTTAAATGAGTGAATTTTATTTTATGTGAATTATGTCTCAGTAAAACTATTAAAAATTTAACTTGAAAGCATAATCTATTATGTGTAAATTCTAATCCTAGAAGAAAGGTAACTTCTCAGTATTCTCACTTTTCTAAGTCAAGGGTTACCAATCAGAAATTATAAATCACAATTTATAAAATTGGGAAAAGTTGGATAAAAATGTTCACCTAACACTATATAAATCTGAAAGTTGAGAGAATTGTATATACCATATAGGAAAAAGACATAACATAAATTTTTAAAATGCAAAAAAGAGAGGCGAAGTTCAGCTGCTTTTTATGCCAAATTTTAATCTTTCACCATTCCTTCTCATTTTTCTACTAACTACAGCTGCTAAAATGTTTGTTATATTGCCATTAGATTAATATGTACCATGAAAGTGAATAATGAGGCAAATCTATTAGAACAAATAATTAAAGTCAGTGAACTTGCAACTACAAATATTCTGTAAGTGTATGTAAAGTACTGGCAAAATATTATTAAGTTACTACTGGAAAATACACAGTGATATCTGTCAAGTTATAAGTACTTCTGAATCCCTGTACATACTTTGCAATAAAATAATAATATGTATCTTTTGAGATTTGAAATTTAAAAATCTGGTGGTTCAACCACGAGGAACAGGAATCAATTAGTCTAAAAATAAGGAAAGAAAATAAAGGACTATAAAATGGTCTAGTGAGATAAGTCTGTAAACAAAGTTCATTTGTCTTCTTCCCTAGTCTTCCAGACAAGTAATCAGGTTTGTTTACAGGTTTCCTGGCTTCGGAAAAAAGCTCAAAAATTGTTTTATTGTCATGAAATTAGAATAAATTTTTTTTTTTTTTTTTTTTTTGAGACAGAGTCTCACTCTCTTGCCTGGGGCGAGTGCCGTGGCGTCAGCCTAGCTCACAGCAACCTCAAACTCCTGGGCTCAGGCAATCCTACTGTCTCAGCCTCCCAAGTAGCTGG
>CAUYSK010012355.1:0-58439 GCA_963575035.1 Avahi laniger
TCCCAGCTACTTGGGAGGCTGAGGCAGTAGGATCGCTTGAGCCCAGGAGTTTGAGGTTGCTGTGAGCTAGGCTGACGCCACGGCACTCGCCCCAGGCAAGAAAGTGAGACTCTGCCTCAAAAAAAAAAAAAAAAAAAAGAAGACATAAAAAAATCATATATAAAAACATATTTGTCAGGGATTCATCAAAGTTCAGCTTCAACCAAAAGATACTGTTTGCTCAAAACCTATCATTTGGCCTTGGCTTCTGAATGAATGCCTTGGCCTTTGAAATGAATACTTATCTCAAGATAATTTCTGGCGCCTCTGAACTTGTGCATGATCCATGATTATATGATACGCAGGACACTATCATATCTACAGCTACAGTGTAACAACATTAATACCACAAACAAGGCATGTCACATGCTTATTGTTCAGATGTAAATATGCATTTTAGATGTACTTAGATTGAATATCTCCTCATATGTATGATATATGTTTCAATTCTCCCAGTTAGATGATTTATAAATATAAATTCATTATTATAAGAATTAAATGTGCAATAAGCCAAAAAAAAATTTATATTCACAGCACTTTGACATATATAAAAACAAAAATTTCTAAATTGTACAAAAAGGAAATAAAATTAAAAACAGTAATTAAAAGAGATGAGTAATTTTTTCTTATAGAATATAAAACCATAGTGTTATATTTAATAATATAAATATTATCTTTATTACATAGTTCTAATTTTATCCATTTCTTGAATATTAGTAGTGCAAACGGACATAGTTGTCTTATACCCAAATTTAATAGGAATGCTTCTAATACTTCATCAGTATGTAAAAGTTTAAGGTTTTGAAAAATATCTTTCATTAGGTTAAGGAAGTACATTGCTGTTTTTAATTTGTAAAGTGTATGTATGCATCCATATAAATATATACATTATATCATATTTCTTAGTAGAATTACTTATCACCATTTCTTATTAGAATTACTTTGCTAATAATTTATTTGGAATTTTTGCATCTATACTCATAAATAAGATTGGCCCTTTGTTTTCTATTTTGTACTGCTCTTCCTTCTCTGGTTTTGATGTTAAAGACATACTAGCTTCATGAATAACTCTGGCAGCTTTCTTTCTTATTCTATTGTCTATAAAATTTTAAGATATGGATTAGCTCTTTCTTGTAGATTTTTGTGAACTCCACATGTACAATTATTTGGATTTAATGTACTGTTGCGGGAATGTGCTATAGTTTGGATATTTGACTCTCCAAACCCCATGTTAAAATTTGATCCCCAATGTTGGAGGTGGAGGCTTTTGGGAGGTATTGGGGTCATGGGGGTGGATTCCTCATGAATAAATTAATGTGGGCTTGAGGGTGAGTGAGTTCTCATTCTACTAGTTCCCATGAGAACTGAGTGTTAAAAAGAGCCTGGAACCTCCACCCGTCACTTCTCTCACCATGTGATCTCCGCACAAGCTGGCTCTGCTTTGCCTTCCGCCACGAGTGGAATCAGCCTGATGCCCTTACCAGAAGCAGACAGATGCTGGCACAATGCTGCTTTTATGGCCCACAGAACAGTAAGCCAAATAAACCTCTTTTCTTTGTAAATGATCCAGGCTCAGTTATTTCTTTATAGCAACACAAATGGATGAAGACAGAAGGCATGGAGAGAGAGACGGTTTAGTACTATTTAAATTACTTAAAATTTTATTCATATATATATCATTACAAGGCATAATTAATTCACAATAAATACATATTTGCACTACATACTTTAGTAAGTTATGAAATATATATTGATATATATACACACACTTGACATATCTATGTATTTGACACCTATATGAAGAATGTCATACAATAAGCAGAAAATTTTAATTTTGAAGAGGTCCAATTTATCAATTTTCCTTTTATAAATTGTATTCTCATAACCTATCTAAGAAATTTTTGCCTAATCCAGGGTCATGAAGATTTCCCCTTACGTTTTCTTCTAGAAGTTCATGGGTTTGCATTTTACATTTAACTCTATGATTCATTTTCAGTTCATTTTTTTATAGTGTGAAATTCATTTTTTTACCTATGTATATAAAAGTATTTTTGTACCATTGACTGAAA
This sequence comes from Avahi laniger, assembly GCA_963575035.1. Lineage (NCBI taxonomy): Eukaryota > Metazoa > Chordata > Mammalia > Primates > Indriidae > Avahi > Avahi laniger. The sequence continues at coordinate 2,109 of CAUYSK010012355.1, forward strand.
AGAGTATTCTTTCTCAACTGAACTGAACTTTTGTCAAAAATCAGTTGTAGATATACATGTATGTGTGTTTGTGTGTCTTTATCGGGTCTTTACTCTACAGCATCTATGTATTTATCGTAATGCCAATGCCACACTGTCTTAATTGCCATGGCTTTATAATATGTTTTGAAATCAGGTAGTGTTAATCCTCCTTTGTTTTTTTTTAAAGTTGTTCTAGTTATTCATGATCCTTTGTTTATCATGTTAGAATAAACTTGTTAATTTTTCCAAATGTCTGCTGAGATTTTGATTGGAATTGCATTAAATCCATGTTCTATTTGGAGAGAACTGATATCTTAACGATATAGAGCCTTCTAATCTATATAGACAATATATGTCTACATTTATTTTTGCCTCCTTTTATTTCAGCAGTATTTTGTTGTTTTCAGTGTACAGGTGTTGCACATATGTTGTCATATATGTTGCTAAATATATTTGATGCTGCTACATAAAGTATATATTTTTTCAATTTCAATGTATTCCTTGTTAATACATAGAAATATAATTGACCTTTGTAGTTGATCATATATCCAGCAACCTTGCTAGAGTCACTTATTACTTGTAGTAGTTCTTTCTAAGATTCTTTGGTATTCTTATATAGATAATCATTTCATCTGCTAACAGATTTAATCCTTTCTCCCAAATCTATATGCCTTGTATTATTTTTCAAGCCTTGTTGAGGGGTTAGAGACTTCTAAGTATTATATTAAAAAGGAGTGTAAAAGCAGATACTCCTGTTGTAAACTGACCTTAAAGGAAAACATCCAGTTTTTCACCTCTAAAAATGATGTTAGCTATAGATTATTTTGTTGATGACTTTTGTCATATTGAAGTTTCCTCTATATCATATTTTCTAAGAGCTTTTTAAAATCATTGATGGATATTGGATTTTGTTATTTTTTCCATATCTATTGAGATGATCATATTTTTTAAGAATGTTTATGTGGTGAGTAATGGTGATTGATTTTCAAATGTTAAAATAATCTTAAAATTTTGGGATAAGTCTTACTTGTTCATTGTGATAGGCAGAATTCTAAGATGGTTCCTTGAGATTCTCACCAAAAAGTATATACAACCTCTCCTTGAGTGTTGGCAGAACCTGGCAATGTGTGAAAAATGTCACTCCCTAGATTATATCAGATTACATAAGACTTCATTGTAGTAGACTCGGGACAGATTTTACTATTGGCTTTGGAAGAATAAGTCATCATGTTACAAGGAAACCATGCTGCTAGGAACCTGAGCCTCTAACAGAGCGACCCCATCCAACAGCCAAAAAGAAAAGCAGGACTCCAGTCCTAGAAGGACAAGGAAATAAATTTCACCAATAACCTGAATGAGCTTGAGAGTTCGGGAGAGGACCCTAAGCCTTGGTGAGATTTCAGCCCTGGATAAGACCTTGATTTTTGCCTTCTGAGACCTTGAACAGAGGTCCCAGCTAACCATGTCTGAACTCCTGATTCACATAAACTGGGAGATAATAAAATTGTGTTGTTTTAATCCATTAAGTTTGTAGTAATTTGTTATGCAGCAATAGAAAACACATACATTCATAACATATTATCTTCTCATTTTTTGTTGAATTTGATTTGCTAAAATTCTTTTAAAAATATTTCACCTATGTTCAAGAGGGACACTGGTATATAATTTTCTTTTCTTGTAATGTCTTGTCGTGACTTTAATATTTGGGTAATGCTGGCTTCATAAAATAAGTTTGGAAGCATTTTCTCCCCTTCATTTTTTTGGAAGCATTTGTATAGAATTTCATTCCTGAATATTTGGGAGAATTCAACAGTGAAGCTATCCACTTCTTCTTAAGTGAGGTTTGGTAGTTTGTGTCTTTTGTGGAATGTGTCCATTTCATCTAAATTGTAAAATTTATTATCAGAAAGTTGTTTATAATATTCCTTTATTATCCTTTTAATATCTGTATAATGTGTGATAATATCATTTATCTCATTCTTGATAGAGGCAATTTGTGTCTCCTCTCTTTCTTTATCAATCTGACTAAATATTTATCTATTTTATTGATCTTCTCAAAGAACCTGTTTTTTATTTCATTAATGTTCTCTATTGCTTGCTTGTTTTCTTTTTTATTCATTTCTACCCTGACCTTTATTATTTCCTTTCTTTTGTTTACTTTGAATTTTATTTGCTTTATCCCTGCCTAGTTTCTTAAGATGGAAGATAAAGTAATTGATTTGAGGACTTCCTTCTTCTCAGTGCTACTTATATCAGCATCCCACAATTTTGATACTTCTTTCACTTTTGTTCAGTTCAAAAATACTTTCTAATTTACCATTTTTATTTCTTCTTGTACCTATATATTATTTAGAATTATCTAGTTTTCAGCTATTTAAGAATATCTTTCTCTTATTGTTTCCTGATTTTATCCATTGTGGTCAGAAAATATACATAATATATTTTATATCCTCTTCTATTTATTGAAACTTGTTTCATGGCCTTGAATAATGTCTATCTTGAAACATATTCCATGTACACTTTAAAATAATACATATTATTCTGTTGTTGGGTAGACTATTATATAAGTATCGATTGATGTTGTTTGATACTATATGCTATAAAAATCAGAACCTGAATTATTGGGCAATGTAGTTTCAGAGTTTCATAGATGATTTTGCTTCTTCCTACATCCTGGCACAAGTATTTTACTTAAGACTGTGACTTTGGTCTTTTATACGGAGATTTTCTAGTCACTTTTCAAGCAATGTAGCATTTTTCTACATCTTAGAATAACACAGAAAGCCCAATTCCAGCTCCCCAAAATGCACAAAACTAATAGCATAGAAACCTATCCATTCACAGACAGTAAGATGTTAACTGCTAGAGCACGTACCTGCTCTATCTTACTTTGTGCATTTTAGGGCATCGAACCTATGTCCACTGTGGCTATAGGTTTTCTTCACTTCTATCACCTGATTATTTCCATTTTTTACTTTCAAACTTGGCTATAATTTTTCATTTATTAAGAAATATTTCGTGTAGATGTCTGTGAGTTTCATGTAAGTCAAAGGAAGCTTTTTACATCTGGCATCCTGATTGAAAACTGATAATCTACATTTTTTGTTTGTTCATTTGTTTATCTGTTTAGCTTTAGCTACAATCATTCTAGTTCAGGGAATTATTATTTGAATAAGTATATTTGACGAGGCAACATTAATACTGTCAAAGGTTTTTTTTTATTAATTTAGAATAATTAGACCTCTTTTATCCCAAAATTAATCTTTGAGAGATTCCTGAATAGTAATTTTAATGATGTGCTATGTGATAACATTGTAAAGCATTATTATTTGTGTTAAGATACGGTTATCTTTGGGTGTTATTGAAAATGACATTAGATGAATTTCTCATTAATTTATTATTAATATCAGAAACAAAAATGGAAAAGTATTTCACTGAGTGTTTCTTCTATTCTAAGTGCTAAAGAATTGCTGGTAGTTACAAGAAGAGGATTAATTCTACATGAAGGTCTTTTTTTGATTTTGGCATGTTGATAAAACCATATGCCTGTAATGCTACAATTATTCTACAACTTTTTCTATCCAAATTACTTTGGAGATTTAGTTCAACTATTTGCACTTCCTTTGGCACATATGTATAACTATACATAAACATAAACATGAAACATGAGCACTGAAATTGCATGCAAGTATTTAATTATATAATATTTGTATAATTCAGAGTATGTTTATTTTTACTTTTATGATTATTATTAAAGGTAAGCCACAGAATTTTAAATAATATTAAAGATTATATTTTGAGAAATATTGCTTTGGAATCTAGAATATATTTTCAACTGAGAATAAGAAATTAAGCCAAGTAGGAAGATTCACATTGCACTGATGGTAAAGTCAAATTATATGGGGACACAAACTTCTCGGATTTGATCTTGCCCTAACACTTGGTTCTAGTTGTCAGATTCTCCCTCTTTTGTGAGCATGTTCTTCAGACTATTTCTGTCCTAGGGAGACCTATGAGTAGTAAATCAAGTAAGATTAGTTTTTTTAAAAAAAAAGAATTGGAGAGTTCAACGAGGATAATATAGTTCATCTTAAATACAATTCCCCTGCCCTATTTTTAGACACACAGTAATACTAGATGAAGTATTAAAGACACAACCACGAAGACATAGCTTGCCTTAAAATGTGATACACAATTCAATATAAAATAGATGTATAAAGTGGTGAGTTAGGTTAAATCGTGGGTCCTCTGGTCTTCAGTACAGATATAGGTAACAGTAGCTGGAAGTTTAATAGGTACAAAATGTTCCAGAGTAAGTAGAGTCTGGAGCCTGAGATGCACTCCTGTTTATGAAAGGAGGCTGAAAAATTGCTGATTTACAGCTTGAAGTTCTGGTTTTATAGGAAGCTTTGGGCTTAAGAAAGCAGGAAGAGAAAAACAGAGCCTCAGGTTGAGAAACTGATTCAAGTCTTTCAATGGCTCACTGACTGGATCCAGTGATGTTACCAGTATTACCTGGAGCAGGAGTCTCAAATGCCATTATAAAACTTGAATAGGAAATGGGGGTCCAGTGCACCAGGCAATCACAAAAGTACAGACCCAGAGGGAGAGAGGAACAAATATAAGAACAACATGAACTGACAGCTTAGATTATTCTTTAATAATATTTCCCCCTTTTCTTCCACCATGAAAAAAGTATATTTCTTTATCTCTCTTCAATCATATGTGGGGTTTGGATTTGTGATTTTCTTAGGCCAATGGGATATTAACAGATATAATACAAGCAGAAGCACGCATTGTGCTTGTTCAGTTGGACTGTCCTTGAGCTTCTGCCATCCCCATGAGAACATGTATAGCCTTACTGGTCCAGGAAAGATGAAAAAAATGTAAAGTAGATAAGGAGCCAAACTTAAGCTTAGAACCAAGCCCAGTCACACAGTTTGTAGATCTAAGACCACCCACCGCTGACCTGTGAATCTCTAAGAGATAATAAGTAATTGTTATTTTAAGCCACTGAGATTTGAGGTAATTTACTACTGAACATGATTGTGATTATAGCTAAATATACAATTGGAAACAACTACAAAAATCCCACTTAAAGTAACTAAAATCCAAAAATCTAAAATATATGTAGAATCTACAAATGTAACTAATTTTAATGAGGACATGAGAGAATGGGAAAAAAATGGAATATCAATTCAATTCTATGAAATTACCTTTCTAAAAATCTGAGGAAGCCTTTAAATTTATTTTCTTAAGATGCTTGCAATAGACTGAAATTTTGTGTATCCCCAAATTCCCAATATTGAAACCTAATCCTCAATGTGGTGGTATTTGGAGGTAGAACATTGGGAAGGTATTAGGTCATAATGGTAGAACTCTCTGAATGGGATTAGTATCCTTTTAAAAGAGACACAGAGAGTTTCTTTGCTCTTTCCATCATGTGAAGATGTAGAATAAAGACAGACTACTATGAAACACGAAATGGGCCCTCATCAGACATCTAATCTCCTGAGACCTTAACCTTGGGATTCTCAAGCTTCAGAATTGTGAGGAATAAATTTTTAATCTTTAAAAACCACCCAGTGTATTCTGTTATAGCAGCCTGAATGAACTAAGACAAGGCTAAAAAAGATAAAACAATATTCAGCAAAAACAGGACATTTTAAAACAAAAGCAGGAAGAAATGAAATAATAGACTAGAAAAGAAAAACTATTGTAACTCTTATAAATAAACAGCATAATATTCAAAAATTTTCAAATCAATATAAAGCATAAATAATAGAGTTGAAGACTATTTTCATCAATTTTAACAGAAAGCGATGAAGAGGAAAAAAGGTAAATTATATAATATGAAGGATAGATTGAGGATCTCCAGCATATATCCAATAGGAGTTTAAGAAAAGGGGACTAGGAATATTTTTATATGTATTGTTTGAAAAATAAAACTTTGAGAATATTCATGAATTAAAGATACGTGTTACTGAGAAAATTTTGTATGATAAGCCAAGAGAAATACAGATTAATCCACGCTAGACACATTGTAGTAAAACTAAAGAGTATCAAAGACAAAGTAAACATTCATCCTATCAACTAGAAACAGACTAGAACAAACAGAAGAATGAATTTCAAATCTTCAAGACATGTCTTTCAAACTAACCCAGGCACAAAATGATACATAAAAGAGAATGAACAATCACTCAGAGAAATATGAGACTACTTAAAGTGAGCCAATATAAAAATTATAAGTATTCCTGAGGGAGAAGAAGAAAAAGCAAAAACTGGGAAATCTATGTGAGGGAATTATTGAGAAAAACTTCCCTGGTATCACCAGAGATTCAGATATTCAGACACAAGTAGGTCATTGAACACTGGGAAGATTCATAGCAAATAGGACATAGTTCTATTTGGCCAAAGACAAAATAGAAGAGAAAATTCTACAGGCTGCAAGACAAAAGCAACAACAAACCTACAAAGAAAAACCCATCAGGCTAACAGTAGACTTCTCAGTAGAGACTTTATATGCCAAAAGGGATTAAGGTCCAATTTTTAGTCTTAAACAGAAAAACTGCCAGCCCAGAATTTCATATCCTGCAAAACTAAGTACTATAAATTATGGAGAAATAAATATTTTTCCAGACAAACAATCACTAAGGGAATTTGTCACCACTAGACCTGCCCTACAGGAAATGCTCAAAAGTTCAGTATTATGGAACAGCACTATAGATACCCACAAGTGTAAAAACATCCCAAAGTTAAAGCTCACTGCTCTTACAGAACAATAACACAAGAGGGAAAACAAAAAACAAGGATCATTCAACATGATGAACAGAATAGAATTTCACACATCAGCACTAGCATTGAACATGAACAATCACTGTTCCACTTAAAGGACACAGACTGATAGAATGGATAAAAAAAAAAAATCATAACCCAAATATGTGCTGTGTCAAAGAAACCCAACTAAATAATAAGGACTCACATAAACTCAAGGTAAAGGAATGAAAAAAGATTCCACACAAATGGAATCCAAAAGTGAGCTGGTGTAGCCATTCTTATATCAGATAAAATTGTCTTTAAATTAACAATGGTTAAAAAAGACAAAGATAGTCATTATATAATGGTAAATGGCACAATTCAACAAGGTGGAATATCTATACACTGAAAATTATAAAACATTGATGAAAGAAATTGAAGGAGACACAAATAAATGGAAAGATATCCTCTGTTCATGGATCAGAAGAATTTATATTGTTAAAATATTCACACAATCCAAAGTGATCTACAGATTCAATGAATTCCTAACAAAATTCTTATGACATTTTTCACAGATATAGAGAAACAATCCCCAAATTTGTGTGGAACCAAAAGAGATCCCAAATAGACAAAGTGATCTTTTGCAAAAAGAACAAAGCTGGTGGCATCATACTACCTGAGTGTAAATCTATTAATACTACAAAGCTATAGTAATCAAAACAGCATGATACTGGCACAAAAAACAGACACAGAGACCAAGGAAACATAATAGTGCACCCAGAAATGAAACCACAAATTTATGGTCAACTGATTTTCTTCAAGGTTACCAAGAACAAACAATAGGGAAAGAACAATAAATGATGCTGAGAAAACTAGGTATCCATTCTATCTTTGCAGAAGAATGAAATTAGACCCGTATATCACTCCATATACAAAAACCAACTCAAAATGAATTAAAGACTTAGATATGACACTTGAACTTGTAAAACTACTAGAAGAAAATGTGAGAGAAATATTTCATGATATTGGTCTGAACAAAGATTTTTTTGGATATGATTTCAAAGAACAGAAAACAAAATCAAAATTAGACAAATGAGATTGCATCAAACTAAAAAGCTTCTGCATAACAAAGGAAACCGTCAACAGAGTGAAGAGACAGCCTACAGAATGAGTGAAAATATTTGCAAACCATACATCCAATAAGGGGTTAATACCCAAAATATATAAGAAACTCAAACAACTTACTAGCAAAAAAAACCAAATAGCCCAATTAAAAATAAGCAAAGGACCTGAAAAGATATTTCTGAAAAGAAGACATACAAATGCTCATCAGGTATATAAAAAATGCTTAGCATCATTAATCGTCAGAGAAATACAAATTAAAATCACAATAAGATATCACCACATATTTGTTAACATGGCTATTATCAAAAAGACATGAGATAAGTGTTGTAGAAGATGTGGAAAAAAGTGAACCTTTGTACACTTTTAGTGGGAAAGTAAATTAATATAGCCATTACAAAAAACAGTATGGAGGTTCCTCAAAAAATTAAAAGTAGAACTACCCTATGATACAGAAATCCCACTGCTGAATATATATTCAAAGGAATTGAAATCATTATGCCAAAGAGGTACTTGCATTGCCATATTCATTGCAACATTATTCACAATAGCCAAGATATAGAATCAACCTAAGTGCCCATCATGGATGAATGGATAAAGAATATGTGGTACATAAACATAACGGAATAGTAGTCAGCCTTTAAAACGAAGTAAATCCTATCATTTGCAACAACATGGATGAATCTGGAGGACAGTAGGCTAAGTGAAATAAGCCAGACACAGAATTACAACCATCATATGATCTCATTTATATGTGGAATCTACAAAAATAAAACTCACAGAAGCAGAGAGTAGAATAGTACTTACCAAATGGTTATGGGGAGGTAATGTGGAGAGTAGGGAGATGTTCCTCAAAGGATACAAAATTTCAGTTAGAAAAGAGGATTAAGTTCAGGAGATCTATAGCACAATATAGTTGCACTATATTGCACTACAATTAGTAACAATGTTTTGTGTATTTGAAATTTGCTAGGAGAATAGATTTTAAATGTTCTCACCACAAAGAAAATGGTTAAGTACCTAAGGTAATGGATATGTTCTTTAGGTTGATTTAGCCATTCCACAATGTATACATATATCAGAACATCATGCTGTATACCACAAACGTGTATAATTCTTATTTGCAAATTGATAAAAATAAATAAAAAGATCTATTTTATAATTTTTTTAAAAAAGCAACTATTATAAACATGTTCAAAGAATTAAAGGAAATCATATCTAAAAATTAAAGGAAGGTATTATGGCAATATCTCATCAAATAGAGATATCAATAAACATATTGCAAAAATAAACAAACGGAAATTCTGGAATTGATAAATACAATACCTAAAATGAAAAAATCACTAAAGGAGCTCAATGATAGATTTGTAGCAACAAAAGAAAAAACAAGCAAACTTGTGATAGACTAATAGAAATTTTTCAGTCTTAAGACAAGAGAGAAAAAAAGAACAACAACAACAACAAAAACTGAACAAACCTCACAGAAATGTAGGTCTTTTTTTCATTTTAGAGATAAGGTTGCTCTTGTCTCAGTGCCCTTGTCTCTGTTGCCCAGGCTGCAGTGCAGTGGCGCGATCATAGCTCACTGCAGCCTTGAACACTTGGGCTCAAGTAATCCTCCCACCTTAGCCTCCCTAAGAACTGGGGATTACAGGCCTGAGCCACCGTGCCCAGCCTGTGGGGCGTCATTAAGTGCACCAGCATACAAGTACCAGGAGAAGAGACATAAAGGGGGAAAAAAAAAAAAAAGAAAAAAAAAGCTTTAAAAACTAATGTTTGAAACTTTACTGGAGAGATTCAGCAGTAGAAGAATCAGCAAACTGGTAGTCTCATTACATTTATGTTCGTGAGCTTAATTATGTCCAACATTTCTCTGAGGCTCTGTTCCATCTTTTTCTACAGTGTGAAAACTTTAAAAAGTCTTATATTATATGTTCTAATCTCCGGATCTAAAAGATCACTTGCCTTTACTGAGAAGATATAAATCAATTGGAGAGATCAGTCTTTTGTCATCAAAGCTGTACACTATTTTTCCAGGCAGTTAGCTATCTGATATTTGTTCATTTTTATGTTTTAAATACACACATAAGCCTACATATACACACAGACTCACACTCACACAACTCATTATGGATCCTTAGCATTTTTTTTCTAATCTAAGTTCATTCTAACTTTAATATCTGCAGCATCATTACTTTAATGTATATGACCATAATTTCCAACTTACAGTCAGTTACATGCTACTAAGCTTATTGCTGACACACTAAAAAAGTGAAATTCTACCAAATGTTCTAATTTCACCATATTTTCCTCAACTGTTCTTTTTAAAATAAACTTAAGAATTATTTATTTATTTTAATGCTTTTAACTTTTATTCTCTTATAAGTATGGAACCATATATACCTTAGCTCCAAGTAGCTTAAAATGTGCTTTTTGTATGTGGGTTACATTTATGACTATGCTTGCCATTGTCTTTCTCGGGTATTACACTATTATAACTATCTTTCATTGAAAATATACTAAGTGCCAGACATTTTACTAAGAACATACATTTACTCTACCATTATCTAATTTAATCTGGATATCAGTCCATGAGATATAACTGCTTTCCACATCTTACTGGTGAGGAAATAGGCTTAACTAATTTTCCAAGGCCATACATTTAGTGCTGAAATTGAGATTTAAAACTTGACCTATATGGATATAAAGCTATACTCTTTTTATTATACTGTGTGGTCTTTTACATGCAAACTCTAAGATGATGTTAATATTTTTATAAAAAGTTAAAAGTTCTTGGTTTTGATTATGTCTTTTATATTGTTAAAATTTCATGTCAGTTTTCTGTGGTTTCAACAGCATGTCTGGGGGGAATGGAAAGACTCTGTCAGATATTTCCTGATAAACTCAAGTGCTTATTAATATGAGGAATGTCAAAAGTATCTATTCCACAGTTTCTTAAGAATTTTTAAAAGTTTTTATAAGTATAAAGAAAAGGAAAAGGGAGCAAAGAAATAATAATAAAATAATATTACCTAATATTTATTGAGCTCTTACCATAACCCATATATTTAACTGAGGGTCTCACTTAAATGATCTAATTAACATTTAACAACATAAATCCTGATGTATCATATTGAAAATAGAAATAGAAATAAAAAATAAAATTTTGAGGTTTGAAGAAATTATTTGACATACTCATGGTGAATAACTAGTGCCAGGGCTATTTCACATCTAGCTACGTCTGACATCAAAGTTTGATTTCTAAGCATTGTGCAACACTGGAAATAACCTGTTATAAAAATTAACAAAACCATAATGTGGCTCATATTAAATTAGTTCTTGATGAATTTTTCATTATCTAGTTATATGTGTTAAGAATTATATATGTACATTTAAAAAAGTCTTCCCATTGTTCCAGTTTTTGGAGCTGGGCATAGTATGACTTATTAATAAGAAGCATTTATTGAGAATGTGTTATATGTGCCAGGCAAGGCACAACACAGTAACTAGTAGCAACTCGGGGTTCTAATCTCTCTACATTCATACTCAGCATGCACATAGTACTGTAGAATTAATAGTAAACTTGGGAAAATTTGAAATTATGAGTTTTTTTCTTTTTCTAAAAGGAAAAAAAACTTTTCCTCTTACCTAAAAATTTCATGATTTCAAGCATTTTAAGATTAGGTGCTTTAAGACTACACTGAACATACAGAGATTGATCTGAGGATGTCTTGAAATGAACAAAATTAGACTGAAGCCGTCCATTGTATTTCTAGAAGAATTTGACTATGCTAGCATCATTATCCTGTTCCTAATGTTCATCTAAATCTCTCTAATAATTAGTTTTCATTCCCATGTTTGCCACTAATTTTACAAATAGTTTGTGTATACCAAGTGTGACTGCAGAGAAGTTAGAACCTTCCAAAGAAATCTAATAACATTCTGAATAAGGTCCAGCATGGTAGCTTCTTATGTTTCAATAACTTTTTTAAGGAATTGCAGTTTCTGACTCCACAGGGCCAAAGGGACAAGCAAGAGAAAACTTTTTCTAAGAGGATTAGTGGCTATGATTTCCAAGGTATAAGATTCATTTAGGTTCAAAGAAACAAAATTGAGTCTTGTTTTTATATATGTTTGCTTTAATAAAGCATGATGTCATATTTCCAGTTCATGAAATTATTATTTAGCATGTGGCATATGGAACAACTTCCAGAGAGACTTTTTCTCCTGCATTTCTCCTTTCCTTCCTCCCTTTCTTCTTGCTATTTTTTGTATTACTTTTTTCTCTATCTTCTATAATCTCTTGATCTTCTATTCTTCCCTTTTCCATTTCTTTCATTTTTTTTATTTCATTCTTTTCTTCGACCAACTTATTTCAAAGTATTTCTTTGCAGTATAATTATCTAGGAGAGGTTGTACGTGTCTACACAAAGCAGTATTAAATGGATGGGTCTCATTTCCACTTCTGATGTTTCTTACTCAGTGTCCTTCACTGTTCCACCAAAGAATGGTGTTCTTGGCATATGGATGAGGAATTTTATTTTCTTTTGTCAATATCTATGCTTCAGTTGACCTATAAAGATGTATAGTTCAATTCCAATTATAGTAACTCTGCACACAACAAGATACATTGAAGCATCATTATACTTTGAAAAGACTTGATATAACGTGCCCTCTAAAAAGTTGGTGATGCTCCTATTTCTTTCATGGGGATTATAAACTCTTCCTAGGATATAACATTTCAGTAACTATAAACTTCATAAAGCAGATGAAGCCATGGAAGGTAGACTGTTCACCAACTGACCCATGGTCATAATGTTCAAGAGAGAAAAGTAATTGTCCCTATTGGTTCAGCCTGGCTCCAACTCTTCCTGACTTGTTCAACAAAGAAAGACAGCAGTATCTCCAGGCTCCTTTGCCATTGGAGAGGTTGATATTTTACTCTGTAAATGTTTTTGTTTAAGATTTGAACAGCTGGTTCTTGATAACAGCCTCATGAAAGTAATGGGGTTGGTTTGAAAAATAAAGCCCGCATGTCTTATGCATAAATGCTTATATTTTAGAAATGATTTATTGGAGTCTATCGGGGTCCTGGAACTTTCCTTTAAGCCAGAAAATATAAATCACCTGCTATGTGAGAGATTATCTTAAGTTCTATGACTGCTTTTTATGTCTACTGTATGAGAAAAGCAACAGTGTGGAATTATTTAAAGACCATGTCAGGTGAAAGCAGGAAAAGGAGAGAATGCACTATAAAACTGACAAAAATGACATGGATCTACTCATTAAGAATGCTCACTACCTGTTTGCAAAGCTTCTATTTCAAGTGTATACTCCCATATTTAATATGGTGGAAATGGAGGGGAAAATAAAAGAAAATAAAAGAAAAAAAAACAATTTTAGCTGATCCTATTGGCTTCTTAACTTTTAATGGCAACCCTCCAACTGACTGAAGTCGTGATGACATGAGATTCAGAGAGTCGAATAGTAAGCAGAGATAACTTCATTTAGATAAGGGGAAAGCAGCTGATGAGCAACTGTAGGAAAACAAAGATTATCTGACATGGTGAGATTTATAATTATGAGAATACGAGGGTTCAGGTATACGTTGTGAGGTAGTGACAAAATCTTAGTAAGAAGCCTAGGACTTGGAAGAATTCGGGTTAAGTGGAGAAAGAGAGAGAACACAGAGAGACAGAGACGAAGAGAGCAGGGATGAGGGCACACACACAGAGACAATAATACAGAACTAGTGACTCAAGAGAAGAATCCCTACAGCCCACAGTGTTGAGGTTGTATTTCCACTTAGGGGCCTATGCCAAATGTCAGCAAGCAAAAACTTGGAAGAGAATTAGTTACCAGTTGAATTTTAAATGCAGTACTATGGGAAGAGTGGAACAGAGGGGGAATAAAACTTCACAATAAACAAGACTAATACTTGCAGCGACATTTCGAGAATAAAGGAGACTACAGGAACATTCATCTATCCCATGACAGGTGCTTATATACAGCGATATTTTTTTCCATCCAAATGCTACTTAGATTGGTACTTTTTTCTTCTTTAATATACAAAGCTAACCTGAGGCCAGAAGCTTACACTGGCTGCTTACCTTCTTATCCAATTGCAGTTTCTGGATCCACAGGGCCACAGGGACAAGCAAGAGAAAACTTGGTCTAAGAGGATTAGAGCTGTAATTTCCAAGCCGTAAGACTCCTTTAGATTGAAAGAAGCAAAACTGTGTGTTGCTTTTATAAACATATTTTTTTGCTCTTACTCTTTTTAACATCAGCAGGACAAATGTAACGGTGACAGGGTAAGCATACACATCTTTTCTATTGCTTTTATTATTTTATTCATAATAATTTTGTATGAAACTCAGAAACAAAAGTACAGTTACGTGACAGTTTTTTCTTTTTCTTCTGCGTCCTATAGTCTGGCTTCCAAATCCAATCTCCTTTGTCATGTTATTGCCTTTCTTTTCTTCTGTCTTCTAGAATGAGCATATTGGTCAACACCCTAGATGACAGCCAGAGAGGAGACAAGAGTCTGAATGGAGGGAGGACTCCCAGGCTGATAGCACAACGTCAGCAAAGAAACACAAGGTGAATGCGCTTCCTCTGAACTATGCTGCCTTCTCCTTAGAGAGCTGGTCTGTCCCCTGCATTCATTTCCTATGAATATTTATTAAAATGAAATAAATGACTCATATTCAAGTGTAGCAAGGAGGTAGCCTTTCCCTCAATTTAGAAAGTTGATGTCTATCAAATTTAAAGCAAATATCTTTTCCATGATGCTATATAGACTCCCCTGCCCATGTTCTTTCTCCACTAAGCACACTCATAGAATTACAGGAAGTTTGGGTGGAAGAGATCTTAGAGATCAGCTAGTTTGTCCTCTCCAATTGTCCAATGAGGCATGAAAAGGTTGATGGGTGTTTGCAAGATAAGGTCTAGTTAATGGCAGAGGCAGGATTTGTACCTCAGTCTCTCAATTCTTAGCCCAGTTTTTAACCTAACTCTGCCATTTCATACCATAAATTATAAACAAGACTTAAAAAAACAAATCTCTACCATTTCTCATCAACTTTTCAGTTTACACAGGCTAACTTAAATGTTCCAAAGAGAAACTTTAGTTTTAGGAGACATGGAAGTTCACAAATTTCTTCTGGTGTTGCTATGTTTGTTTTTGTTGTTTGTTTCTGTTTTCCATCACGATGACAGGCTTGTTCCTGTAGAATAAAGCACTTATATAAGACTCAGATCTATACTTTTAGAAAAGCACTATAATATAAAGTAATGGTTCTGGGCTTGGTCCTGGAGTCTCACAACTCTGGTTTATATTCATTTAAAATGAATTTAAATGAATGAATTTGCAAATCATGTGATCTTGGGCAAGTTCCTTAAACTTGTGAAGCCTCAGTTTCCTCATCTTCAAAATCTTTATAATAATACTTTGTCATAGCTGATGATTAAATGATGTAAGGTATATGTAATACATTAGCATAGTGTCAGGCTCATAGTAAGTACTCAATTAAAAGCTGACTGTGTAACGTTTGTGTGTTTATGTGTGTGTTTAAGTATATATGTTTATCTGCCAGGAGCAACTTTTAGCTCTACTCCCCTGATCCTGGATGAGGCCTAATCATGAAGAATAAGAGTTTGCTCTTCAAGGCAAAATTACAAATATATATATAAAACAATGAGACACTTCGAAAATGAGCATAATAGTTTAAAATGTCATTTTGGAGATGCTACTTTAGAATTTTGAAAGGGTGAAATATGATATATAGATCTTAATAGATATTATGCAAAAATATTAAAAAATTAAATGTTTCAAAAGGGCTAGCTTGAACAAATTAAAAGATTGTGTTTTTCTCGATCAATTTCTCTGAGTTTTAACTCAGTGAGTTTTAACTCACTAAAGGATATTGCGATTTCCAAAAATGGGATATTTGGCCAGGAGACCCTTTTTGTCTTCAGACATCTATTGGGTCTTGACAATCATTTTGGGTAAAACCGCTCTATTCTGATTCCAGTTACATGGCCACAGTACAGAACTCTTTTGGAGGATTCTTGAGGAAAACACCTTGCCATTTTGCAAAACAGAGCCTTATTTTGTAAGTTTTCTTTCTTTTTTTCTTAACCAAAAACTGATTGAATTTCATCCTAACACCTTAAAATTTTTCTTTTTATTTTTAATCACGATAAAATATACATAACAAACTTACCATATCAACCGTTCTAAATGTACAATTCAGTAGTATTACGTTCATGCACATTGTTGTGGAACCAATTTACAAAACTATTTTCATCTTGCAAAAATGAAACTCTGTACTCATAAACAACTGCCTATCCTTTCCTACCACCAGCCAATAGCAATCACCATTCTACTTTCTGCCCCTATAACTTTGGTTACTCTAAGTATCTCACACAAGTGGCTTAGACTTTGTGGTTGGCTTATTTCCCTTAAAATAATGTCCTTAAGGTTTATTCTGCTGTAGCATGTGTTAGAATTTCCTTTCTTTTTCAGAATAAATAGCATTCCATTATATATAATATATACCACATTTTGCTTATCTATTCATCTGTGGCTAGAAACTTGGGTTGCTTCTACCTTTTGGCTATTGTAAATAATGCTGCTAGGAACATGAGAAAACAAGTATCTTTTTGAGATCTTTCTTTCAAGTCTTTTGAGTATATACCCATTAGTGAATTTACTAGATTGTATGATAGTTCTATTTTTAATTTTTTGAGAAACCACTATACTATTTTCTGTAATGACTGCACCATTTTATAATCCCATCAACAGTGCATGAGAGTTCCAATTTCTCCACATCCTCACCAATATTGTTACTTTCTGGGATTTTTTTTGTTGTTTTTTTAATAGTAGTCCTCCTGCGTGGGGTAGTATCTCACTGTGGAGTTTGGTTTGCATTTCCCTTATGATTAATGATGTTGAGCATATTTACCTGTGCTTATTGGTTAACACCTTAATTTTGATCAGATTCCCCACCTTATTCTTCAACTTGGCACCAAGTGACACTTATTTTTTTATATTATATACTGATGATATTCAGAGGAATGTGCTATGGACTTTTATATACAATTGAATCAATGGAATTATGACATAACCAATAAAATTCGGTAAATGTGCTGCAAAACGTGTTTTGTTTTTAATGCAGAAGAGTTTAGTGCTTTTTGATCTTTTAAAATACAAAGGCTTCTTTTTAAAATTAAAAAAAAATCCCACTAACCTCTATATGATAGTACTTTTACTATCTGCTGATTGAGAAAATATATGCTATGAGAAAATATTACTATGACTTCAGTTACTTGTTTTGTTGGTCAGTGTAATTAACAGTAGTGGCTGCAGCAGACATACCTCAAACCTTTGCTGCTTGAAGCAAGACAATTACGTTTTTATTCATGTAGAGACCAGTGTGGGTCAGGTGATCCTCCCACATGTTACAGTTATTCCTTTTAGAAGGCGTGGACCCCAAGGTCACTGTAGGAGAGGAAATAAAGAGTGGAGGAGTTACCAAGGTTCCTAACTGCCTTGGTCATTTCCTCTTACTGTTGATTGGCTAGGCCTAGTCACATGACACTAACTCATCTGCAGTGGAGGCTGGGAAATGTAGGAGAGCACATGTAATTTGGGGGTATTGACTCTGGGAGTCATGTTTAATGAATTTGTATTTTATTAAGCACAATAGTGACTTGATATATTTGAAAAATAGCAACAAATGTATGTGTGGGAGCAATAAATATATGTGTAGTCTATGGAACTTATACACAGGAATTCATAAACCTCTTGCAATAACGTTCTGGTGCATCAGGATTTTGTGAGTGAGATGGGTACTCATAGTGTCCATCACTAATCAAATAGTATTGTCATTTTAACAAGCAAAGAATTAGAAGCATGAAGTTTAAGACTGTTTAGTTTCCAGATAAGACCATTGTTAAATTCAACAGATGAATATATTTGCTGTTTTAAAAAGTCTCCAGAGATAAGATTAACAGTAGCATTTTATCCCATAGCCTCTCCAATGATGATCTTAATTTCAATTACTTCAGTTTAGGATTTTAGAATTATTCTTTATTGTACACTCTTCTTTTTCTCTTTTGTGCGATAAATAAAGTTTGCCACTTTGATTTAAAGTTTTCCAAGTTGGTATAGTTGTTTCGACTAATTGTTCATTCCTTAAGCTATGTTATGTTAAAGAGATGCTCATTAACTCATATATAAAACTGAGTTAAATCCATTTGAAAAGCAAATAACATATTAAGTATACTATACATACATACTTTATACCTCATCTTTGAGTGTTCATGATATTTACATGGTGACTATGCCTATTATACCAAACATTCAATTAAAAATGTCTAAGTCCATAAAATTGGTTGTTTAGCATCAGATATGTAGACAAAAAGAGAATTATTTGAATAACTCCAACTTATAAAAACTACTGAATTCCATCCAAACATATTACATATTGGAACACGGTGACAATGTATAACAATATTTCCTTATGCTTTATTACAATGGCTAATTTTAGCCCCTAACATAGTTTCTGGCTGCCTTGTCTCACACATTTGAGAAAAATAGATATTAGTTTCCACCTTGCTGTGAACTCACTTATGAAGCCTCTCTTTATTTTTAAAATATTAGAGCCATATTCAGTTAATTTCAAAATATGTTTTTGGCAGTGAATGGAATTTATTTGAAATTATATTTCTACAATAAGAAGCATCAGTATCACCCTGTATTATTAGAAATTCTTATGTATTTTGAACATACTCAAAATTATATATAATCTTTAATTAATAGTAAATCAAGTCTTAATAAGATTATAATCCAGAGTTATGATTTACAAGTCACTTGATTTTTTTGTATTAAATTTGGAGAGTGAATATCTATAATGGATGAGACGCATGTGGGTTTAGTCATAGGAGATTCGCATAGAAGTAAAGATGTCTAGAAGATTCTCCAACATAAAAAAAATCGATTTCCTCTGTAATACGAGGAGAAACAGAAATAATAAAGTCATGATTTTGATCAAATATATATGGATAAAGAAAAGAAACGGGTTCTAGTGTATCATCTTTGTTGATTCCAGTTAGGATATGTAGCTGTGATAGGTTATTTTCAGTGTCTTTCTTAGCCAAAACCACACATTTTGGGCTTTGGTAGATTAATTTTTGTCATTACTTCAGCTAGACTGACTCATGCTCATTTAATCACTTTTATAATTAAAGAAACCAGGGTAAATTGACATTTCCAAGTTCACACAAAAATTAGTAGTAGAAAAAAATTTAAAATGCTTAGTCCGAGAATGTCTAGTTTGTTTTGTAGCCAATAGGAACACCCCATGTCATTTATTTCCAGTTATTTTAAATGCTTCAATGGTGTTTCTCCTTAGGAATACGTTGCTTTTCCAACACATCTTTCTTTGCTAGAAGGCAAATGAATTAATTTCTTGCTAGTTCTTTGATGGTCCTATTTTCATTTATATTAAATGCATTCTATAAATCCTGCAGGTTTGTTTTGGATTGTTTATAGAAATACATTGGGAAGGAAAGGAAATGATTGCTAAGCTGGATTTCAGTAATGGAGTAATCAGAGACTTCATGGAGTTCATTTTAGTCCTTGTTTATGATTTATAGTTGTTTCTTTAATTGCCTGTAAGGTACATGAAGGAGCATAACCCAGAAGACTCTGAAAACATACATAAATATTTATTCAAATGTGTTATTTTTCGCCTGATAACAATGTTGTGGTTGTTTTTTTTTTAAGTTTTCACTATTGAAGCATATTTTTCAGAGCAACTCACTCAATTTTTTTCCCTCTGTTTTGCTTTTAATTTTTTTTTCTTGCAAATTACTAGAGAACAGGCAAAAGTTTTATTCTCCCAGAAAAGAGTGCACTCACTGCAACTTTATCATGCCCTGAATTGAAAAGCATGAGAGTGTGCTAATGGTGCTATTACTACACAGGTGAGAGGCAAAGCACTCAGGCCATACTCACAAGTCTTGCCTTCTGCATAATTTGAAACAGAAAAGGACCCTTGCACCAATCTGAAATTTATAGTACCATTCTCAAAAATCTGTGTGTATAGTGAGGGATGTGTCTGTGTCTGTGTGTGTGTGTGTGTGTGCATGTGTGTGTATGCTCACCTTTTATTCTTTAACAACCTCCCATGAGATATTAATATTATACTCAAGCAATGAATTGAAAAATGAAAAATTCAAACAACAGCAAACACTAAATGGATTAACCATTGTTATTTGTTTTGACTGCCAATTATTATGGATTAACCATTGTTTTAATGTGAATACATGTCGGAATGAGGAAATCTGCGAGTTTAATGATGTCACAACATGCCTCTCTCGATATCAAAAGTATACACTATGAAAGGTGTATTAGCACTGTCATTCCCAACACTAGCTGTTGGTTGTGTTCAAACAGCGGTAAGGTTGGTAAAGTGCTTAGGCTCTGGAATCAGAATGCCTGGCTTTAGATTATGGCTCTGCATTCTCTAGCTGTGTGATGCTAGATGAGTTAATTAACCTTTCTGGGTCTCAATTTCCTCCTCTGTAAAATGTGAGAATTGACAGTACCTACCCTATTTTTGTTGTTGGAATTAAACATGCTGAACTAATTCAACTATAAAATGTGTTAAAGGGCTTAGTACAACGCCAAGCACTTAATACTCAGTAAAATTAGCTGACATCATTAAACCAATTCTCACTAAGGATTTTATAGCTGACCGACATCTCATCAGAGACTACTAGCTGGGTATTCAATTATTATGTCCAGAACAAAAGTGAATCCATAGGCACTGAAGGCACATTTTTCATACAATGCATTTTGAAGATGATAGAATGCACAACAATTTCCTTAGAGATTAAAGGAAATGTATCTATTGACTCACTAAAACTAAATGAAGTAATGCAGCATATGACTTAGGGAAAGAAATAGAACTGATGTATGTTAGAAATGTTTAACGATCTCTGATTTTCAGTGGAAGAAAAGTATTGCCTCATTTAAGGCAGAGCTACAGCTTGGCTCAGGGCAGACTCACTGCACAGGATGGGCTGCTTGTGAAAGCTTCGTGACAGGAATTACGAGTTAGGAATCACTTGATTTAAAAGCAAGAATTACAGATAGAATGAAATATTTCTGTTTTTGTTTTCCAAATGTTAAATGTATAATGCTTCAGCATTCGTTGCTTAACATTTGCTTTCTGGCATTGGACAGTATACTTAACATAAACCAATTTTCACAAAAGCATGATATAAGAGTAAATATTTCAACAATAACAGCAGCAGCAGCAGCAACAAAAACAGTCCCATGGAGAATTTGTGTTCCAAAATACATGTGAATGTTAATAACTATTGTTTTTTTTTCCAATCCAGCCTGAATCATTCGGCATTTTCTGATGATTTTCATCATAATCAGACCTCTCCACAGCAATATTCAGTGGTAGAAGATAGCACAGTAGCATCTATTTTTTAAGATAAAGGCAACAAATGTTTTTGGACATGCAAGATCACAAATAATATAATTACCATGAGGCCTTTTTGAAGACATTACCAGAGGTTGATTGTCAGACAATCAAGAGATGAATAGAAAAACTACAGTGAAAGGTGTGGTGAAAAACATCAGGAATGTAGCACTAAGATGTCATAACTGTAAATCTATCATTGTAGGGCTACAATTGGAAGATTAAGAGTATTAGGATTGTAGGACCAATAGTCAAACAAATGTGAAGTTTATAGTTACAGAACAGAGTGTAATTGTCATACGTCTTGACAATGGATAAATTAAAAGTTGGGAAGGAAGGGAAGAGTGTACAAGAAAGAAAGTATAAGTGTGGTTGTTTCTTTATTTTGTAGCCATGGAATAAAATATACACTTAAAACTGATAAACTAATAATAGAAGTCTAAAGCTATTTAACAGTAAAAAAATATTAATATAGATAATATAATCTCCTAAAATTAATGGTGAAGGAGAGAGGAAAATGGGAAAAAGGAAAAATCATTCTATATACTAATTTAATCACTGGTCATATAGTATGTCAAAAGGAACTGTATAAGTAAATAATTAAGTGTACAATTCTCAGAAACTATTAGTGTAGTTATTATATTAAATCATGATGACAGAAATAACAACTTGAAGATCACTCTTTCTTTTAATACCAGAAAAATGCTACAAATTAACAGAAGAAATGCATAAGTACACATGCACACACAGGACTGTTATCTACTTTCTTGTCTAGATTGACACTTTCCCATAACTTTAGACCAATGAGGATTTCTACTATTTGTTTTTTCCAGTTGAAGTATGCATTTAACAACATTGTAAAATATTTTATTATATTAACTGGTATTTTATAAACGTGGTTGATTTTTTTAGGAAAATTCTGAATATTTTTGTAAATAGAAGTATAGGCACCGATATAAAAATTAGGTGTCGGGGTGGAAATTTCACACTAATATCCCCTTTGAATACTGATGTAAAAGTCTTGAACAGACCAATACCATGACAAGGTTGAGACTGTACTAGGAATGCAATAGGTTCCATATTAGAAAATGTAATATGATTAAGTTTGTTAATACTTGAAAAGTGCAAATAATTAATAATTAATCATAACTATAAATGTTGAAAATTCATTTAATAAAATTCCATATCCATTCTCAATAAAAACATAATAGTATAGGAGATATGATACTTTCCTAACATGATAAAATATACCAATCATAACATGATTATTTACCTGACACTTAAAGTGAAACCATTAGAGAAATTTGCTTGAAGTGGCAAGAATGTCCACTATCACTCCTGTTATGGACCATTACCCTAAAGCATTATGCAAAGCAATTAAGCAAGAAAAAGAAAATACTGGTATACGAATTAGAAAAAAGGAGGTAAAATTATCATTGTAAACAGGTGATTCACTTTTTTATCTCCAATACCAAAGGCAATCTGATTAAAATACAACTGCAATTAATAAAATAATTCAGTAACATGACTGGACATAAAATTAATTTAAAAATTGACAGCCTCCATGCATTAAAATAATAAATTTAGAAAATATGCAGAAAAGCTCCCTTTATGATAGCAATAAATATAATAAAATATTTAGACATGTAATCAATAAGAATTGACAAAGTTTTATATTTTAAGAAAGCTTTTATATGCTACTGATAAGACTAGAGCAA
The DNA here is from genome assembly GCA_963575035.1 of Avahi laniger. Lineage (NCBI taxonomy): Eukaryota > Metazoa > Chordata > Mammalia > Primates > Indriidae > Avahi > Avahi laniger. Next base: position 25,231 of record CAUYSK010012355.1, read on the forward strand.
ATGGCAACATTTATCATGATATAACATGAGAAGATTCAACATCATAATGATTTCAAATCTCCTTAAGATAACCTAGAAATTTCAAAAGATTTAAATAAAAACAATGAAATTATTTTAGGAATCAGACAATGTGATTCTAAATTTTATGTGGAAAAATAAGCAAGCAATAATTGTGAGGAATATTCTGAGAATGAAAAGTAATGAGAGATGTCTCACCATTCTAGACAAGTGGGTACAAATGACACCATAAAAAAGTAAAGGGCAAAACCACTGAAGGGTTCTTTTTTTTATAATCTTACGTCAAGGAAGGAATTTCTTAGTGTGACTCAGAGAAATGATAAAAGCAACAATGATATTAACATATATGCCTGAATAAAAGTAAAAACAACTACAGAAAATAACACCATAAACAAAGAAAAGATACAAAAGCCAACTTGAAAAAAAACATTTGCAACTCACATCACAAGTAAAGGGCTAGTTATTCTACTGCATAAAAATGCTAGCAAATCATTAAAACAATGATCCAACAGCTCAATAGGAAAAAGAGAAAAGAGAATGCATATGCTGTTCACAGAGAAGGATACCTAAATGCCTCTTAAATATGTCAATAATTGCACAAACCAACTCACGGTAAGAAAAATTCAAGTTACAACGGCAGTGGGATACCATTTCTTAGGCTGGTAAACATCAGAAAGGTTGATGACACACTACATTAGCAAATGTGTTGGGAAAATGTATAAATTGGTTTGATTTATATGAAGGACAATTTAATAATATATGGCAGAGATAAAAATACACATATACTTTGACCTAGCAATTCTATTTCAAAAAATTTATCCTATAAACTCCAACATGTGGCCGGGCTCGGTGGCTCATGCCTGTAATCCTAGCACTCTGTGAGGCCGAGGCAGGGTGATCGCTTGAGGTCAGGAGTTGGAGACCAGCCTGCTAAAGAGGAAGAGTCCATTTCAACTAAAAATAGAAAAAATTAGCCCAGCATGGTGGTGTGCACCTGTAGTCCCAGCTACTCGGGAGGCTGAGGCAGGAGGATGGCTTGAGCCCGGGAGTTTGAGGTTGCTGTGAATTAGACTGATGCCATGACACTCTAGCCCAGGTGACAGAGTAAGACTCTATCTCAAAATAAATAAACAAATAAATCAACCAATAAAAATAAATAAATAAATAACTCCAACATGTATGAAATGACATCTGTACATTTGTTGTAGCATAATTGAGAATAGTAAAAGATTAAAAACACTAACATGTTTATCAATAAACCAATTAAATAGTGTAGAAACACACAACAGAAGAGGGGAAGAATAGGAAATTTTGCTTTATGTACTTATATAAAAAGATGTTTAATATATAGTGTCTTTGTTTAGGCAGCTGTAACAAAATATCATAAACTGGGTAACTTATAGACAGCATAAATTTATTTCTATTTCTAGAGGGTAAGTAATCCAAAATAAAAAGGTACAGGAATATTATGTGTCTGGTAAGGTCCACTTCCTTATTCATAGATGGTACTTTCTCACTGTGTACTCATATAGTGAAAGAAGTGAGAGACCTTTCTCAAGCTTCTAGGCCTCTTTTTAAGGGCACTAATCTTATTCATGAGGGTATGATCTAATTACCTCCCAAACATTTCATCTCTTACTGTTATCACCTTGGGGGTTAGAATTTCAACATGTGAATTTTAGAGGGACAGAAACATTCAGATTATAACATATAGTAACTGGAAAAAGAAATGAGCAGAACAGGTGCATGCTAGCATTTGAAACAAATAGTAAAATAAAAAAATCACTTGTATGTGTATTAAATATCTCTAGATGTATGCCTAAAAACTGTATAGTAATTTACTCTAAGGAGGACAAGTGAATGACAGGGGCAGAGGTAGAGAGAACATTTTATTTTAGACCCTTTTTGTACATTTTTGAATGTTGTAGCATTACTACTTATTATGTTCAAAATGAGTTAAATTTAAATTAAAGAAAAACAAGAAGCATTGTTGTGTGTCATCCACTCAATGAAAGTGGTTCACAAGAATGGTTTGAATGGAGTAGGTGAGGGAAAAATGGAAGGTGAGAAATTCAAGAAAGGACAATAAAATATAATTATAGAAACATAAACATATTTTAATAAGTTTATGCTTGGGGTTATAGGTGAGGGTAGTAAGATTAGGAAATTTTTTTAGATAGGTAATAAGTAAAGATAGATAAGGTAAACATAGATAAGAGATAAAGATAAATAATACTTCAATATGTTTTCATGTTGTTGGGGATGATCCAATATCTAGGTTGTAAATGACCAAAAATAATGACATTGGTTTTTGAGCTCTGGATTTTTAAATTTTTTTTCCTGATAGGAATTAGATAAAAGTACTTGTTATCTAGTAAGGCTACTCCTACTTGGCAGCAATAAGAACATTATATGTGTATCTATTTCTGCAATCGGGGGGAAGAGGATAATTAAGTAGATCAAACAAAGCTGCACGGTCATGGGACAAGGCAATCCTGGTGGGCGAACAGCATGGTGTACCGCCTCCACCCTGCCATCCCTGCTACTTTCATATTCCCCCAATATCCATCATGTTTGTTAGTCGAGGGAGTGAGCAATGAGGGAATGACATTCTGTAGGTCTAGCACTACAAAACAAATGGAAACGGGTACTTTGCGAGAAAGAAAGATGAAGAAAAGTTATGATAAGTTTCTATTTCAAGATCTGTAATTATGTAGAGATTTATTTTGCTTTTCATCCCAGCATACATTCTACTCTTGTGGTGCATCTGTAACTTTTGTAAAAATTTATTTTGCTTATTACATCTGCTTCTCACCATCCAATTCACACCCGACCCAAGCCACGACTGCCCACATCCACATGTCTTCGCCACCCCTACCCCTTTTGATGGGCTATTTTATGGTTTTGCATCTCCATTATGTAAAAGTTATTCCACCTTCTTGCCTTCCCCTTCCAAGATAACATGTCATATCCTACTTTGCTCACCAATGAGCTGTCCATCTTCTTCCACTCCCAAGTCCACTTTCAGACCACTCAAATGGCAACACAGACAATTGAATAGAGCTATTGCATATCATGTTAGTGGGTAGATGCTAAACACACCATAGCATGTAGCACAGTGTCTGTGAATTGAGAAGAGTTAGTAAATGTTATTTAAAAGAATTAATAGCCAAATTTCAAAAGAAGTAGATTGTAAGTAATTTAAGGCAGCTCTGTTAACATAGCTGTCCAACACAGAATCCAGCCTTTCTTTCAAAATAGTAAAGGTTTTCACTCAGATAACTAACTTCCAGTTTATTATGGTAAAGATTTCTTCATTAGATAGGCAGTTGGTCTGAAAGATGCCTGAAATCCTTTCTAAATTTTAAGTTTATAATCATTTGATTCACTCTCTACTTATCATTGATGTTGAATATTTTTTTGATCATGTCCGTATTGCTTATTGACTTGCTTATAGTAAAATAATTCATGTTTTCTGTAAGATATTAGTTCTATATCAAAATAATCTTACCTTTAAAAAATAGTCAACCAGCTTAAGTATTTGACCAGCTTTTGCTGGAGGGAGTTTATTGAAATGAGCTGAGACAGAGAGACTGCACAGGCCTTCAGCACAGCAAGGGCAACCAAGATGAGAGACAGCTAGCTCAGCCTTTCAAAAGAAGGGAGAAGTATTGGTTCCAGACCTGCTCCAGAGAGAGGCTCAAAGGGACTCAGCACTGGCAGAACAAAGAACCCTAGGAGGGAGGCTTTGCTCCAAAAGAGAGGTTTTTGCTTCAGGAGGAGACTGTTCCAAGGAAAAGGAGACTAGCTGTTTCAAACTCAAAAAAAGCTGATCTTATGGCTCTTGGCAAAATAGTGAGTAGAAAAGAAATATTAACTTGAATCCAGCTGAGAGAAGTGGATCAAAGTAAACCTACTGCATGTCTAGTAAAAGAAAGGACTGTTTCTTGTACTTAGCTTTTGCCTGCTTTCCTTTCATTTCATATTTTGCATTTTTCTATTATTTATGATTGATAAATGTGCTTTGATTCTATAAATTCTTTTTGTTTGTTTTCCCCATATCATTCATATTTAATTCTAGAAACATTTATGGATGTCTGTTATGGAGCAGACACTATGCAGAGTGCTGCAGTTTAAAAATAATAGGACATGGGCCCTTCCCATATGGACCTAGTAGCCTAGTGGATAGCCACAAAACTCATGGTAGTAGCAGGAAGTGGTTAAAAAGCACAAGCTTTGGAATTGACAGGGATTTAGGTTCTGATTCTATCACATATATTATCTAAAAGGAGTAAGTTAAATAAAATAAATTCTAATCTTTAGTTTTCTTATCTGTAAACTGTAGATAAATCTCATGGATTGTTGTAAAGATTGAATGAGATTATGCACGTATACATATAAAGCAAAAATAAAAATGTCCCACACATAATACATTCTTAATAAGTGTTAACTACTATGACTGTTTCCACCATTACTACTATTATTACAATTATTCTAGAAAAATGCCATGGCATCATTTACTTGTATTACAATCAATATTACCTAGGAGAAGATCGAAGATACTGGGAAGAATATTCATAACTCAGTTTTTGAAGAATTGAACCACTTCTTTGTGGGAAAGAAGGCAAAGATATTTCTAGTAGAAAACATTAGGAAACATATTTGTGAAATTTCATTCACTGAACTGAGTGCTAAAGGACATGGTTTCTAAAAATTCAGGCCTCAGTTGTAAATGGTGTTAAGCCACATAGACATATACTTTCCTTCTAGATCCATTCTCTACTTTTTTCTACCTTACTCTCTGCCCTAGGAATTGATGTGTATGGACTGTCAAGATGCTCTTGTGCCCTCTTGCTTCCAGTTGGGTCCAGCCAATGGGAAACCCTAAGAAAATACTAGAGGGAGAGGGGACACGAATCAAGACATTGATTCCCCTGGTTCCCTCCCTAAAAGGTGTTCTTGCTCTGACTGTGTTTATTGACAAATGGTCACTATTCCCAATGATGTGACCCATTCTACCTCTGAGTCTCTGTATCTAGGCTCCAGTAACCTCTCCCTTACCTTCTGGCTTTGGCTCTTGGGTCACAACTTCTATTGAAAGTCCCAGGTTCTCACATTGTCCTTTACAGTTTTTCTTATCCTGTCTTCTCCATTGTAATTCGTTCTTTTGTAAATGAACTTTCCTAGAGTTTTCCTGATTTGAGTATACTCTCATTTCCTGTTAGAACTTTACCTATAGAGGTATTCATTGTTGTGTTAAGACTTTATTCATGGATTCATTTATTCTATCATAAAACAAACACCTGCTGAGTGCTTACTAGGGAACTGCTACACACTGTCTCTGGTCTCACGGAGTTTATAGTCTAGTGTGAGATATATACAAGTAAATAGCAATGACAATTTAGTATTGAATATAATAGACATTGAAATAAAGGAAGTAAAGGTGCTTAAGACTGACTACATGGCAAGCACATCTGATCTGGACACAACTGGGTGACAAGTATGGAATGTGAGGTTTGTTCAGTGAAAAAGAAAGTGTTGAGCATAATGGAGCTGAGAATACAGAAATTTAGTAAATAATGAGATGGTGACACACTGTGGAAATGACAATGGATGATAAGGAGTAAAACATGGTGAAACTAACTGTGCACATTTTGTCCAAAGAGTCCAAGAGCCCTATGATGAAAATGGCTCATTAAATCTCGAACCAAACTGATTTGGATACGGTTCGTTTCTTAGGGGGATTTGAAGGTGCTCTGACCTTATCGTGTGAAGTCACCTTTGGTCCTAAATAGTTACATCTCTCATCTTACAGAGTACAAAATAAGAGAGTTCCTATATATTTAATATTTTATATCATGTTCACAATTAAAAACCAATTGTTTTCCTTCATGTTTAGTGATGCACTAAAAATGTTAGTTCTCTTCATAACACAGACTATATCAGTTTATCCTACTGTAAAATGAATTGCTTTTAGATAGTGATAGACACTGGAAAAAAAGAAAGTCTGAATTCTTGTATGATTTATAAGTTATTTGTGTGATTGAAGCTTGATAAGCATTTACTAATGTAATAACGCTTCCATTTTTCGGTGTGGGCATGGGGTAGATTCGTTTTAATGACCTCACACACATATTGCTGCCATATGATCTTTTCACAATGTTTATCCCATTATTATATTATAACCAAATTTAAGCTCATTGCAGATATTTTAATGGTATAAAATCGATGTATTTGGGGATGTAGCCAGTAAAATGTTTTAATGGTACATGATTGTTGTATTTAAGAGCGTGGGATTATAAAGAAATTAAACTTCACATGGATCATGAAAAGAAAAAAAAGTTTGCTCCTTAATGCATGGAGGAAACCTAAGCAACAATAGGTAGTTTCAAAGGGCAATCTTAAATCATCTTACTCTCAAATTGCTCTTCTATGTCTCAGGAACAATATCTTGATTTCCTATTCCTCTATCATTATTTCTCTCATTTCACTTTGAAGTGTATCGAATTAACAGTAAATACCTGTTCCTGTCAGGGTTCTCCACAGCAGCAGAACCAATAGGATGTATAAATACAGAGAGAGACATATTTTAAGGAATTGGTTCATGTGATTGTAGAAGCTGGCAAGTTCAAACCTTGCAGGACAGGCCAGCAAGCTGGAGACCCAGGGAAAAATGGATGTTACAGTAGAGTCTGACAGAATATTGGAAACAGAATTTCTTCGTCTTCAGTCTTTTCTCTTAAGGCCTTTGACTGGCCCACATTATGTAGGGTAATCTGCTTTCCTCAGAGCCTGTTGTCTTAAACATTAATTACTTCTAAAAAGTACTTTCAAAGCAACATCTAGACAACTGATGTTTGACCTAACAACTGGGTATCATAGTCTAGCCTTGCTGACATACAAAATTAACCACCACAATGCCCATGACTTCCATATCTTCTCCACTTGTCCCCGTGCTCAACATTTAACATTCCAATCTCATCATTAACCCAAAAAACTACTTTTTCAAAGGGAATATATAATTTTTTTATTACTAGTTCTAGTGACTTTTTGACTACTCTGGGCCTTTTGGTAACATTTGGTACACTTGGCCACCTCTACCCTCATGGAACCCCTTTCTTTATTTGATTTCTAGACAATGTCAGATATTTCTTCCTGCATATCTGACCAACCATACACATTCCCCGAGACTTAGTTCTTAGTTTGGGGCTCTCCCCTTTTAATTCTCATTTTTGGAGAACACGTTTACTACATTGGTTTCAACCGTCAGATTTGTGCCTGTGACTTCTGAATTTTTTATGTCTTGAACTCTCATGTAGAAGTTGTCTTTGTGTTATTACACTTCTTTATCCAATTACTAATAGAATTATGTCAATTTTTTCCCCATGGCTTCTTGCTGTCTATCTTGCAATTTGTTATTAGACTATTCCACCTTAGGCAACTTTGATTATATTTAATATAACTTTTCTTATCCAAAATCACGACCACTATCACTTAGAGTCTAAGCTACTCTACCTAGTTCTCAAGATCTTTCATAATTTCACTATCTGATGTATTATCCTTCTTCTTTACAACATGGTCTGATTAGGCAAATCCATTTGCTTAAGCAATCATTTTATGCTGTATTCTGGGAATACAGAAATGAAAAAAACATGGTCCTTTTTCTTCAAATACTGACAGTAGTGGATCAGTGCCAGGAAGTAGATGGAAGACTTATCTGCACACAACTCGTGCTGGTATAATTCAGCTTATGAATAGAAATTTTAGTAATTGTACAAGCCAGTATTAGTGGGCAAGTGACTTTTCTAATGGGGCGGATGGACAGTTAAGGTGTGATATGAAGGTCAATAGAAATATAGGATCAATGTGCAGTCATAGAAATAAGCCTTGGCTTCTCTCTTTCTCACACAGAATCTCAGTTTTCAGAAGTTTTATGTTATTTTAATAGGTTAAAGGGAGTCAGCTCTTTAACAGCTCTACAGGGATTAGGCTGAACTGCCCGGGTGAGTTTATGAATGGTCATTCAAAATTGTGTAGTTTCACATAACACAATGACACTCAAGTCAGAAAGCCCTGTTCTTTCTCATCTGTCTCTGTAAGGATTCCCTCATTCAGAATCCTTTGCTTCTTCTGCCAAGCATTTACATTTGACCTGTTCCTTAAGGCGCAGCTCAAGAATTACTTCTTCCATGAAACTTTTTTTTTTGTTTGTTGCCGGATCAGTCTGGCTATCATTGATTTTTTTCTTATAACCAAACATTCAATTTAATATTCAATGATTTTCTAATGTTATTGTTTGCAGTTGTTTTGCTTGTATTAGTCTTGTTTGTTCTAATTAGAGGATAAGTACTCTTTAGGGTAGAGACAATGTCTTATACTTATTCTTATCCCCTAATATTACTAGCATAGAGGATGGCAAGTAGTAGATGCTCAAGCAATACTTATTACTTGACTAATTTTCTTTTTGTATGGAAGGAGTGGTGAGGAGCATAGAACTAACACTTACTGTACATCTAATACGTGCCAGACATAGTGCTAGGGCATTATATATATTATCTGATTTAATAATCACATCAATAGAGTGAGAGAGATATTCTTTTTCCAAGATTTCAGATGAGGAAACAACAATTTTTAATGGTTAAATAATTTGGCCAGGGTTGCCATAATTTGTCATTGTCTAATTCAATCTTTGAACCTAGGTCTATCTGAATTCAAAACTAATTTGTTCCCAAATCTGCTGTGCTACCTCCTGCTATGATGTGCTGCCCAAATTTCTCCTTGAGGACATACACATTCATTTTCTCATGATTTGGGAGTGTTGGTGGTTGGGAGTGTCAGTTGTGTCCCTCTCTGGAATTTGCCTTCAGCTGAAGAGAGCATCCTCACCTAAGGGGATGCCCTTTCTCAGGGCAGTCCACATCCAGTGACTGGTCCACATGGGGGTATAAAGGCCTACCCTCTTGCCCCATTTCAGGATTGCTTCAAGTAGCATCCTAGCTCCAGAGATCATGACAGTATTGGCTAAACTAGGACTACATGACAGGCCAATCCTTCCCTTCATCCAGCCCTGCTTCCTTCACTATGCCAACCCTATGTTTATCTGAAGAACTCTGCTCAATAAACTTCATCCATGCAAATCTCTACTTCAGAGTCTGCTTTTCAAGGAATCAATCTGCAACTTGTGTCATGTCACAGCTAAACACTTCACAGAAGAATATCACATGTTCTTGTGTGTTACTCATGAAGCATGCTATCATCTTTTCATAGAAACTTCCAATATCTACCATGAGTGCTAAAGCTGACTGTAATGTGTTACTACTACTGTAATTTTCTCCCTCCTTACTTGCAAGTCCAAAAAAATATAAATTTTTACCATGAACAAGGAGGCACAGATCTTGTTATCTTCCTCCCATAAAGTAACTCTCTTAAACTGATGCAAATTGTACAACTATTATGCATGCCGATGTTTATGAGCAAATTTTCTCAGAAAGTAAAAGTGGGATTCCACTTTGAATCATCTGAGACTCTACAGAGCACATGAGGGGAATACCTTTGACTCACTGCAGTTATAATATGTACTTAAATTGGTCCTTTTCCAATTCTGATGACATTTGATTAAAACCAATTTCCATGTTTTTAAAGTTATATTTTGGCATATAATTAAATTTCAACTTTTACATACAGATTATAAAAACAATTCCTAAGTCATTGCTTGTGAATCTAATAGCTTTTTGATTTTAGCTGTTTCATGCCTTTCTTATATCAGAGAATCAATTGAAGGCTCGGCTCTAATAGAACATTCTCTTTGTACCTAGAGTACTGCTATGCATATGCATGTGCAGTTACTGTTTAAGACCACAGTTGGAATATTACCAAAAATAGAAAGTCAATTTGGGGTTGTCAGTCACTACATAGAGCACAGTCTACTAATAGAAGTTAGCTGGTGACTAGTAAGGCACCAGAATTTAGAATCCAGGGCAAAACACAGATGTATACTGAGAAATCACTTTCTGAATCCTTAAGGGAGCAATGAACCCTTTCCCCAGACACAAGCTTTATCTTGGGAAAATGTGGGATAAGAAAAAAGGCTAATGTAATTAGGAAGTCAAAAACTACTCTCCACATTGAGGAACTCAACTCCTGGACAATTAAAATATAGTAAAAATGGATACATAAGAATGTAAGAGAGCCAACATAAGTGTATATGTTTTTAAAATTCTTGATTTTTTTAATTTTTATCCTCCATGGAGTTAAATGGGGATGAATAAGCCAATGAAAGACTTACCTATAATTGCCCATTTGTGTTTAATCTGGGAGTTTCTGACATTTCCTAGCTGGCAATTGGATGATCTCAGGGCTTTAGATTTCACTTTGATAAGTCCTTGGGTTTTGTGTTGTGCCTTTTTCTCACACTGTATCTCTTCTTCTAACCATTCTATAGTAAAAACTCATAACTGTCCTATCATCCTCTGACATAGCATCACCAGTCCATCATAGCCATGCTGCAATATATAGCGATCCCATCCCATGTAGCATAATTGGTAATCAGACTCAGTATTGTTGAGGGAAAAGTAAGAGAAGGGCCCATTGTGCATGATTATATGCCAGACAACATAGAACAAAGAGTACCTATCCAGGACGGTTATTATTAAAGGAGCTCGAAGCTCTAAAACTTTCAGCACCTTGTTCAGAAGCAAGGAAAGAGCCAACACAAGCCCTGGGAAGCAGACAAGGGTGACAAGCATTAATAGTGCCATTATCTCAAGATAATGCTAAGCTGATAAAATATTTGGCCATGGAAATATGGGTTTCAAATACCACAGTCTATCACAGAATCTCAAGGGGACTGCACATTTTGTAATGTATTAAATTCATGTAAACTGCCACTATGAAGACAGGAAATCTAATTTAGGGGAAAATATTCCAGCATAATAAGGAGACTAAACTGAGGTGGCCACATTAGGGACACACTGGCTTTCTGGCTGACTATTTTCTTAATCAAAGAACATGTCAGTGGGAAGGCCACCAAAAATGATACGGGATTCAGAGCTGTCAGTTATTAGATGCACACAACAGGTAAATTAATATTTGGTGATCGGCTTCTGGTGCTTGGGGCTTGACAGCTTTGGCACTACGAATGGGGGAGATCAGATTCTTTGTCAGAATCAACTAAATATCACTATTCTCTGGCTGTCACTAGGCGGTTTAGGAATCTACATTAACTCTTTCAGGCTACCAAGAGCCTTTACGGAAAATAATTGTTTTCTAGCAGTTTACCAGTGGCTGGGAGAATTGGTAGAAAGAGCTACTGGCCTGTAGTTTCTATATTTTGTAACCAGGGTTCTGAACTGTAAGAAACCACATGGACTATTTAGTACAACACTCCCCTCCTCCCCAGGTGCCTACAGAGGCAAAGAATCATACTCAGATCACACTTCCTGACAGGGGTAGAGGAGGGAGTCAAATTCATTTCTATCCCATTAAGCACAATTTACTAAGAAAGAATAACTTGTGGAATACTTTGATATACATATTCTACTTTGAGCATAACCAAAGTCTGTGAGAAAGATGGTACATTTTACAAGTTAGAAAAACACAGCCTTAGTGGCAAGGCGACTTGCCTAATGTCAAGCAGAATTGGAACTGTAATCTTAGTCCTCTGATTCCAAGCTCTGTGCTCTTCTTACTACAGTACGTACTGCCTGTATTAAAACTAAGATTACTCTTTGATAAAAGCTTCCCTTAGGGTAATACATTTTCCTTATTAACTTGCTCTTTTCCAAATTTAAAAATGATGAATATATCTACATTTTATTACAAAAACCTAGTGTTATTTAACTTAAATTTAAACACAGTTTTAAACAAGTACTCCTCATCTTCTTCTTCTTCCTTTCTACCCTCTTCTTTCTCATTCTTCTCCTCGTCTACCTCCTCCCACCAACCTTTTCTTCCTCCTCCTTTTTAGACTAGGGAAATAATACGTCTTAAGGATTAACTCATCCATTTCATGCTTACTTCCTGCACTATTCCTTTTAGAATGTATATACAGTCTTCATTCTTTATTTGCATATCATTTAAAGTTTATTAACTTCTAAAGGTTATTGAGTCTTACAGGCTATTCTTCACATAATCATCATTCATGTCAAATGCAAATGTGGCTGTTAGTTTTGCAATCACCCAGAAAAAGTAAAAATGAAAAATTACCATCTTTATTTTTTAATATAAATGAGTGACATCTCTTACCATAGCTGTCAGAAGTCCTGCAGTACACACTATCAGATTATATCACAACGAGGCCAGAACATTCATATTAAGCTCAAGTTCACTGAATTCTATCAGTCATCAGTTATGAATCGACAATTTCCCTGCAAGGCCCTGCTTAGAAAATGAATCCTTTCCTATTTAGAAGCTCTAGCTTAGATGACATTGCCAGCAAGGCCACTAAAGATAAGATTTAATGGACACTTAAAAATTTTTACTTAGATAAAAGCCACTGTAATTGTTTTTAGACAATTCAAGTGGATTCAAGCCCGGTAGCTGTTTTTATTTTTTTAAAGTGAGAACTTCTTAAACAGTAAGAAAGTATTCTATGAAGATGGCATCGTGAAGATCTTATTTTGAGCAGGAGCAGGAATGTTTCAAAAGGCGCAGTAAGCCAGGAGCCTTATTTGTACTACAGAGAAAAAAAATGTTCTGGTCTCTTCCAAATTAAACTTTTAGGTGTGTTACCATCCACTCCCTCTACCTCAGCTTCAAGTTCTAGAAGATTAACCAAAGCTCAGGCAGGTAGCTATAACATTGATGGAGTTTCCTGGGTTGTTGCTATTCCTAGGGTCCCTGAGGAAGCATCTAACGGCAGCAGCGACAAAGACTTCTGAAGACACACCGGTGTTCGTTTGAGTCTCAGCAGGTGGAACAGTGGGGACTACCATAGGAAGAAGGTTAAAGAATATTCTTCAACTGATATATTTGAATAAACATTAGGCAATGTCTGTGTGGTTCAGAAACAAACACGAGAGTGAAAACTAGTCTATAAAAGTGTGCCCATTGAAGTGAGCAAACTGAGTCCATTATGGTGGAGTTATATTCACACGGTGTGCTTATTCTACATGCTTAGCTAAAGGAAACACACACACACACACAATGTTCAGTTTTATAATTACCTGTATTTTACCTGGTATATGACCTGATGAAGTAATGTCCCCATGTGACTGTTCCATGAGAACACAGTCCTCACAGCCTTCTCCTGATGGAGGAATATCACTGTTATGAATGTGCTGCCTATGATTAAAGATGCATGTTTCTATTAAACATGGCTCTTAAAAGTGAGTGTAAATGATTTCTTCTGATGCCTGCCCAAGGAAATAGTGATCTACTGTTATAGGGAAAGAAAACTTATTGAGTTCCACTTACCAAGAGAGGATTTAATATTAAGTCTCTGTGGGTGATTGGAACCTAAATTCCACCTAAGTTACTACTCTACTCTGAGGATGCTCCACTCCACATACTCAACTATGATGTACAGAAATTTGCTGTTAAAGTAGGAACAAGTTGATACTATTAAAGAATATTTAATTCATAGGCCACATTAGGCACAGCTCTTCTTTTTATTTACATTCTACCAAAACAATATAACAACAATAACAAAACAGCAAATCCAAAATGTGGATAGCATCTTCTTACTTAAACCTTTCCTGGACCAATATGTATAGAGCTCATTTGCCTGACATTAATTAATATGATGTCTCTCTCACTTTCACACACACACACATACACACACACACAGACACACATAAACGCACATGTCATATATAAATAGTTCTGTTCCGAGGAAGTTTAGAAAATATGTTTAAATTAATTAAAGAATTCAAAAGACAATTATACACTCAAAAGTATTATTGCTGCAAAAAAATGCAATTTCACATGAATCCCATGAATCTTTCTGGCTGGTATCATTAAAAAGGTAGAAAAATCCAATGTACAGTCCTAAGGATCATGAGCTGTTTTCTTGTTTGCAAAATTCTAGCACCAAAACCTTCACTGCAATAATCGAGGGTCCCTACCAGTTCAAAGAGCTCTAAGATTTCATGAAAACAGTGCAATGATTCATTGGCATAGCCTAATCCACACTATAGAATGAATACTATAAACACTTCACTGTTAAGCACAATCAGACACAACAGATTACAAAAGATATATTTATTCTTACATCATTCCTAAGGAATGGAAGAAAACCCTTAGATAGTTTGGCCCAAGAAAATGATCTCGATGTGAGTTCAGCCTCCTGTTTTTGTGATATCCAAGTGCTGCTCTTCTTCTTTCCCCATCTCAAAAGCATTCCTTTTCCCACACAGGTCTATGCTTGGGCATGACTTCTGCCTCTTAGGATCATTTATGGTATTTGCATATTTTTGACACCCATTTGTAGTCAATGAAAGTTGACTTTACATATCAAGTGCTTACTGTTTTGGTGAAGAAAATTTTGTTTCTTCTAAACAAACTCTAAAATTTAGTCCATTCCTTCTATGCCAGGAATGGCATGCCTGGTTGCACGGACCTGTGCCTTTCTCTCTCTCTAGTGAAAGTTTTGTTCTATTTCTGTTACTATGGTTTAGGCACCACTGAAGGATTGGGAAGAGATTACATTCCATCCTGTTGACCAGAACCATCTAACTACATTGCTTGGGAGAACACAGCTTCCTCATTTCACAGCCAGTGCTGTGTGAGCTGCTGTTACATTCACAAGAGACAACGTACCAGAGGAAGTCAGAAAAGGTAGCCATTATACAAATTAAGAATATTTATAAGGAGAAGTTGAAAATACTCTTTGAGCAAATAAAATTCTCTCTGGCCTTTTTACTTACTATATTAATAAGAAGAAGACTGAATGTTTGAAACAAAGTTTACTATTGTCTATAGTAAAGAAAACGATCATCAAGAACAAGAACTCAGAAAATGGAAAATTTTTTTCCATTATCATTTACTATTACCAAGAAAACTTTGGCATTCTGGGATCTTTGTCAAGAATCCTAAATCTCTAAGGAATAGATTTCTAATGTTATCATATTCAGTAGCATTTAGGTCTCAAAAATATTCCCAGTGGGCTAGTTCTACCTACCCATTTTTATCTTCTATTCCTAGGGGAAAGTGACATTAAAGTTGTGGAAAAAGTCAGATTTCTTAGTGGGCTTCTAGGTGGTTTTTGACATTGACTGTGTAGAAACACCTTGAAAATGAAGCTCCTTTCTAGTCATTGTCAGGCACTCATTTTCTCAACACCTTTGAGTTAATACTACTAGGATAATCTGACATGTATAACAAAATATGCATATTTACATTCTTCTAGTTTCCTTAACATCTGAATTGAGTAAGATTACTAGAAGATGGCACAGACTATAAATTGTTATTGTTAACCAGAAATTATTAAAGTTTTAAAAAATACAGGTTTGTGGCATTAATCAGGAAACATTCACTTTCAAAATCATCTGAAGACCAAAATTGTTCCAAATATAAATTCTGAATATTTTCACAATATTGGGGATAACCTTCTTAGAAAATCATTCACCCAGACTTCAACATTAACTGTCAACAACTTCACTTACTATTCTAAAAACTAAAAACAAACTTCAATTAAGAAACTGAACCTGTGTGGGTGAGAGATTTGGGTGATAATTGTTTCCTCATCTCTAGCAACCATTGGATTTTCTCTCTCACTCAAAGAATGAGAAAGCAGGCAAATCCCCAAGGCTGAGCTTTTTGGGGTGAGATTTTTTTCTAACAACTATAAACCTAATTATCTGTGTGTACCATCAGCAGAGATTCTCAAGGTACTGCTTATTGAAACTGACCTGGTAGGCATCCCAGGTCTTAAGAATGAATGAATAAATAACTTTGCTGAATGCTGCTGAATATGTGATAATGTAATTAGTATTCCTGCCAAGAGAATTGAAAATGAGATGTTGCATCTCTAGGGACTTTTATACTCCTCTGTAAATAGTTTCTCTTAAAATGCACAAGATATATATGAGCTAAGCAAAAAGATTGACTCTAAATTAAAATGCTATTATGCTACAGATGATGTGGATGAAGCACTTACTGAATTGTCACTCCCAGATTGATAGAGGAAAGCCATCATTTACATATTCTCCAAGCATATTGAGCCCCAAAGGTATTTGATTTTTTCAAACAACAAAAAAAAGCCATTTGGGTTAGAAATAATCCACTAGAGGAACACAATGGTGACCCATTGCTGGTATCTCCATGATTATGAAAATAAATGTTAACATTTATTTGATACTAAGGAGATAGAAAACAAACTATTTGAGAAAAGGTATTTTCTTTCAGATTTAAAAGTGAGAAATTTTTAAAAGTGTGATGCTTCAAAATCATCGGAGATCGCTGCCTCAATTTGTTTAAAACATTAAGGCATTTACCATATTGGCACCAAATCAAGTCAATCTAATCAGTTTCCCCTTGGATACTTCAGTAATTTAGAATTTAAATGTTAATCAGTTCACTTCGGATTATTTACATACAGGTGCATAAGAAATAATCCAGTGGATTGTTGCCCAATGTTTGCTAGCTAAAACTGCAAAGACAAGAATTATTTTTTCTTCCTTCCAGAGCATTTGCAAAGGATGAGTGAACTTCCTTCAGACTCAGCAGGACTTCCTCAGTCTGGCTGTGTTTCAACTCAAAATGATTTCCTCCTCAGAAACAAGCCCAGGAATGCCAGTTCATCTCTCACTAGAAACAAGAATAGAGATGTATGTCTCCTCACTAAAGACTCAAATCAGGAACACATTTAGAGAGCAGCTGCTAGTGGGTCCAGTTCCTTTAATGGCATCACTATAAGCTAGAATAAACAGAGGAACGCAGACCAACATTGGGCCAAGAATCAGAAGAGTTGGCCTAACATTGCCACTAACAAGCGCTGTGGTTCTTAGCAAGCCACATAAGCTCTCTGGGCTTCAATTTCTGCCTATAGAAAGGAAAGCAGTTTAAACTGGCTACTCCTTTATTTATTCAAATATATTGAGTATATTGAGTGCTTATAATCTCCCAGTTACTGTTGAAGTATAGAAAAATATGCTACTCCAAAATATGTCACTGTGACGTAAGGATTTTTCTTTTAGCTGAAGGCAATTGAGAAAAAGCAGCTACAAGAAAGGCTCTCTGCCTTCCTCTATTTGTCTGAAAGCAAGACATAAATTTACAAAAGTGTCCCTCTTCTGCCTTTCCACAAAGAAGGACAAAGGTTGATCACTGGAGATAACCTTAGACTATTATCACCCAGGAGATGGTACTAGAGGAATCCACAAAAAAAGTTTTACTGACTAGCCTTTATCCACATGAGTTTTCCATATATTTGCTTTTGTACAATTTGCTGTCCCTAGAGACTCAAAGTTCTTTTTCTTTGTCTTGTCATTTCTCTAAATATTTAATAGTTATTGTTCTTTGTTGAAGATGCTAGGTAAGGTGCAGTTCTAAATCATCACTTTGAATGTTACTCTTTCCCTGAGTAACATGTATTTATAAGACATACGTGTTAATCGATTTCTTTTTGTTTGTTTTTTTTTTCTTGTTAATTCATCTTTTGTTACAGGAGTTCCAGTTGAAAACTCAGAAGCGGCTATGGTTTGAATGAGTCTCCCTAAAATTCAGTGTCACCAATGTGATGGTGTTTATAAGTAGGATCTTCAAGAGATAATTAGGCCATGAGGTCTCCTCCCTCATAAACAGGATGAGGAACTGTACAAAAGAGGCCTCATGCAGTGTGCCTCATCAGCTTTCTTGCCATTCTGCCCTCTGCCATGTGAAGACACAGGATTCATAGGATTTGCCCTCTCTGGAGGATATAGCAATAAGGCACCATCTTGGAAGCAGACAGCAGTCCCCACCAGACAACCCAAACTGCAGATGCTTTCATCTTGGACTTCTCAGACTCCAAAATTGAGAAAAAATAAATTTCTGTTCTTTGTAAATTATCCAGTATCAGGTATTTTGCTATAGCATCACAGACAGAC
The DNA here is from genome assembly GCA_963575035.1 of Avahi laniger. Classification (NCBI taxonomy): domain Eukaryota; kingdom Metazoa; phylum Chordata; class Mammalia; order Primates; family Indriidae; genus Avahi; species Avahi laniger. Next base: position 43,275 of record CAUYSK010012355.1, read on the forward strand.
TAAGACAGAAAGGTAGAGGAAAATTATTTTTCTGTCCCTGCATTGTGATTACTACTAGAATTCCTAATGGTAAACTGCTTCATGGAGCCTATACTCTGGGCCATTGAAGTTAGATTTCTAGTTCTTTTGTTGTTGTTTAAATGGACACGAACTTGGTTTATTACTCTCAAAACTGACCGTGAAGGAAAGATTATTACAAGTCATCACAAACTACTCCTTCTATTCTTACAAAGCTAGGGAAAACTTTGCTTAATTAAGATCCAAAGGTACATGTGAATAATTAATGAATTTATAAAGATCGACCTATTTTTAGTATCTGTAGCTTTTATTAGGTAAAGAGTCTATATCTTTTGAAAAATAGCATTTTATAAAAGCTTTCCATATTGGAGATAGGCTGATCAGTCACCATTTTATAGATATTAGCAAAACTTACCATATAGAATACTATACATTTTTGACGTCTTGGTTCCCCAGATGACATGTTTTTTCTTTGCTTGGATTGCTCTCTTTGCTAATCTTTATCTATCTTAAACCAAACTAGTCTTGTTGATCCAGAAACTTTGCTAATTCTTACACAAATATTTTTTCCAATGATAATAGTTTCCATTCAAAAAAATAATGAACAACCTCTGTTTATCAAGCAATTATATGTGACAGAAACTAAGCTAGGCTCTTTACATACACATAATCTTTCTGTGCTTAGACTTCTATACTCCTAATGCTATTTTACATTTCTGTTTTATTTACTCATTCATTTATTGCTTCATTTAACAAATATTTATCGACCATTTGCTATGTGCCTGATGTTATTCTAAGTACTGCAGATACAGAAGTTAACAAAACAAAGTCCCTGCCTTCATAGAATAAGCTTCATGGGTAAGTCCCTGGAAGGCAGAACCCATTTTATTCTTTCTGTTTGTTTTTACTTCATTTTGAATGCAATAAAAAATAAATATTTGTTAAATAACTAGAAGCTTGTGTTTAAGAGATATGTTATGGCTTGAATGTATTCACCCAAAAAGCATGTGTTGGGTACTTAGTTCCTGGTGCAACAGTGTTGGGAGGTGTTTAAGTCACAAGGGCTCCACCCTTATTAATGGATTAATGTTGGTCATAAAAAGTCTTGAGACAGCAAGTTTTATCTCTTCTCTATTTTGCTTGTACTGTCTCACATCTTCATCATGGGATGACACAGCATGATCGCCCTCACCGTATGTGGCCCATTTGATCTTGTACTTACCATCCCTCATATCTATACAAAATAAATCTCTTTTCTTTATAAATTACTCAGTTTCAGGTATTCTGTTATAATCACACAAAATGGACAAAGATATGGCAAAAATTTAGAAGGTTAGAAGCAATAAGTCTAACTTCAGGTGTGTTATGCAGATAATTAAGGATTGTTATGCAGAGAGAGCAGCTCAAGATGGCTGACTAGAGATATGAGGCAGCCTCTCCAGAAAGAAGAACCAAAATTACACAAAATAGATAATCAGACCTCAAATATAACACTTAGGAGAGAACACTAGAGTCCAACAGAGAAGTCACTTGGCCCACTACTGCCATTACTGGAATTTGAGAAAGCCACCTGGAGGTCCAAGAATCAGCCCAACCTGTCCTGCTAACACTGGCGCCAGTTATGCCACCACCCTGAGTCCCAAGACCAGACAGGCTCAGCTCACTACTGTCACCACTGAGATCTAAAGACTGGCTCACCTGGCATCCTTGTACCCAGCAAAACTTTATCATAGCCTCCTTTAATAACTACACCCTAAACCAGTGAGGAAATCACTGATATCAATGATGCTGTTTATAGCTGAAAAAAATCACAAAGGGACTACATTGTGGCTTACCCTCAGAATCAAAGCCAAAGGGCCCTACTCAACACCACTGATACATCCTCAGGAAAAATTCCTTCCCTGCAAAAGCAAATTTAAAAAATTGGAAGAAGTCACTATAACACCAGATGTTCAATATCAACATAAGGACACAGGAAATATAAAAAAGTAAGAAAATATGACACCTCCAAAGGAACATAATAATTCCCCAGCAACAGATCCCAATCAAAAAGAAATTCATGAAATCCTGAAAAATTAATTCCAAATTATAGTATAAAAGAAACTCTGTGAGATACAGGAGAATTTCCAAAACCAATAAAAAGAAATCAGAACAATTCCGGATATGAATGAGAAATTTACTAAAGAAGTATATATAGTTTAAAAAAAAAACACAGATATCCTGGAACTGAATAAATTCTTGAATGAAATAAAAATATACTCAAAAACTTTGAGAGTAGACTAGATAAAGCAGAAGAAAGAATCTCAGAATTTAAAGACAGGTTTTTTGAAATAAGTCAGTCAGACAAAATAAAGAAAAACATACAAAAAGAATGAACAAAACCTTCATGATAAGTACAGTGAACAAATATAAAAATTATTGGTATCCCTGAAGGTGAAGAGAAAGCAAAAGGGTTCAAAACACTATTTAACAAAATAATAGATGAAAATGTCCCAAGTCTAGCAAGAGATTTATATGTCCAGATATTAAAGAGCCAGTAATCCCCAAAAGATACAAAGCAAAAACTTTTTCCTCATGGCACAATTTAATCAAACTGTATAAAGTAACTGGCAAAGAGAAAATTCTTAAAAAGGTGAGAGAAAAACATCTAATCACCTGTAAAGAAACCCCCATCAGACAAACAACAGACTTCTCAGCAGAAACCTTATGTGGAAGGAGAGAACAGATGATATTTTTATATATTCAAAGTGCTAAAAGAAAAAAAAAGCCACCCCAAAATATTACATCCATAAATCATATTCCATAAGTGAAGGAGAAATAGTCCTTCCCAGACAAGCAAATGCTGAGGGAATTCATCATTACTAGACTGATCTTATAAGAAGTGTTCAAGGAAGTCTTAAACCTAGAAAAAAAAGGAACACAGTTACCATTAAGAAAACACACAAAAATAGAAAACTCACTAGTAAAGAAAACACATAAATGAGGAAGAGAAAAAGGCTCAACCGATACCACCACAGAAAATTAGAAAAGTACAGGGGCAATCAATAAGAGAAAAAGAAAAGAATGAAGAATATACAAAACAACCAGAAAAAAATTATCAATATGATGGGGAAAACGTCTCATATATGTCAATAATATCCCTGAATTCAAACTGATTAAATTATCCACTTGAAAGATATGGACTGGCTGAATTAATAAAAACAATGATTTTATTATATGCTGCCTGCAAGAAATGATTTTACTTGTAAGGACACAAACAAACAAGTAAGACAAGTAGGGGATGGAAAATGATATTCCACACAAACAAAAACCAAGAGTGAGTAGGAGTAACTATACATATATCAGATCAAATGGACTTTAAGTCAAAAACAGTAACAAAAAAAAAAGACAAAGAGCATCATTATATAATGATAGAGGGATCACTCCAGCAAGAAGATATAATAATTCTGAAAATATATGCACCCAAGACAGAAGCACCCAGAGGCATGAAGCAAATATTTACTAATTTCAAGAAAGATACAGACATCAATACAATAATAGTTGGGGACTTCAACACCCCACTTTCCGCATTCTACAGATCATCTAGATGGAAAATCAATAAGGAAACACTGGACCTAAACCGGACTTTAGACCAAATGGACCTAACAAATATTTACAGAACATTTTATCCAACAACTGCAGAATACACAGTCTTCTAATCAACACGTTATATTTTCCAGGATTGACTATATGTTAAGCCACAAAAGAAATCTCAACAAACTTTAAGAAATCATAGTTATATCAAGTATCATCTCAGACCACAATGATATAAAACTGGAAATCAATATTGAAAGCTTTGAAAATTAGATAAATACATGGAAATGAAACAACATGCTCCTGGATGATCATTGGTTCAATGAAGAAATTAATACGGAAGTCAAAAAATTTCTTGAAACAAATGAAAATGAAATGAAACATGCCAAAAACCTGTGGGACAAAGCAAAAGCAGTGCTAAGAAGTAAGTTTACAGCAATAAACTCCTACATTAAAAAATCATAAAGAATTCAAATAAACAACCTAACAATGTACTTCAAGGAACTAAAAAAGCAAGAGCAAACCAAATCCCAAATTAACATAGGAAAAGAAATAATAAAGATCAGAGAAGAACTAAGCAAAATAGAGATTAAAAACAACATAAAGGATCAACAAAATGAAAAGTTGATCATTCAAAAAGGTAAACAAAATTGTTAAGCTGTCAATTAGACTAACCAAGAAAAGACTCAAATAAACAAAATCAGACATGACAAAGGAGACATTGCAACTAATATCACAGACTTACAAAAGATCATCAGAAATGATCATAAACAATTATATGTTAACAAAATGAAAAACCTAGAGGAAATGGATAAATTCCTGGAAACACAGAATCTGCCAAAATTGAATCTGGAAGAAATAGAACACCTGAATAGACTCATTATCCATAATGAGTAATGAGAATGAGTAACACAAAGTCTCCCAACAAAGGAAAGTCCAAGACTGGGTGAATTCACTGCTGAATTCTACCAAATGTATAAAGAAGAACTAATAGCAGCCCTCCTCAATCTATTTTTAAAAATTGAAAAGAAGGGAATTCTCCTAATTTATTCTACAATGCCAGCATTACCCTGATGCTGAAATCAGAAAAAGACACAACAAAAAGAATACTATAGGCCAATATCCTTGAGGAACATAGATGCAAAGATCCTCTGCAAAATACTAGCAACCCTAATTGAATAGCACATCAAAAAGATAATATACCATGATCAAGTGGGATTTATTTCAAGGATGCAAGGATAGTCTAACATACACAAATCAGTAAGCATGATACATCACATCAACAGACTTATGGACAAAAACTATGGGATTACCTTAATAGATTCCGAAAAAATATTTGACAAAATTTTAGCATCACTTCATGATAAAAACCCTCAGCAAACTAGGAATAGAAGGATCATACCTCAAAATAATAAAATCCTTATACATCACACCTATATCTAACATCATACTGAATGGGCAAAAGTCAAAAGACTTTCCTCTAAGAACTGTAACAAGACAAGGATGCCCACTTTCACTACTCCTATCCAACATAGTCCTCGAAGTCCTAGCCATAGCAATTAAGCAAGAAAAAGAAATAAAATGCATTCACATTGAAAAAGAGGAACTCAAAGCATCTCTCTTTGCAGAGGACATGATCTTATTCCTAGAAAAACCAAAAAACTCCATCAAAAAATTCTTAGAATTAATAAACTAAAAATTTCAGGACACAAAATCAATATTCAAAATTCACTGGCATTTCTATATACCAATAATGAAAGAGCCGAAAAAGAAATAAAGAAGATAATCCTATTTATAATCGCTACAAAATATACAATACCTAGGAATATATTTAACCAAAGAGGTAAATGATCTGTACTAGGAAAACTACAAAACACTCATGAAAGAAATTAAAGAAGACACAAACAAACGGAAAGACATCCCATGCTTATGGATTGGAAAAATTAACATCACTGGATCTCCTGCCCAGAGAAGAATGAATGTTGGCTTGGGCCTGAGCACCCCCAGGGGAAGGACCACAAACCAACAGTGGAATAGGTGCCCAGGCCCTTTTCCTAATCCGCCCTGCTCCTCCCAGCCTCCCATCCCTCCCTGTGGGGAGCAATATAGCCCATCGCCAAGCAGAGCCAAGGGGAGGCTTTCTACCCTCTATTTCAGGAACAGAAGCAAAGAAAGGAAGGGAAGGCTACCAGCCCATACACTCACCTGGCTCACCCTTGGGGCCCATCTTGCCTGGTGGTCCAGGTGGCCCTGAAATCCCAGAAGCAAAAATACTCTGAGTTTTCCATGCCCAGAGAAAACAAACATACAAACAAACAAAAACGCCAAGAGATTTGGAGCAAGAAGGTTCAAATCTCAGTGTCTTCCTTCATTAGCTCTGTGATTATGAGCAAACAATTCACCCCCTCCTAGCTTCACTTTCCTCCTCAGTAGATGGAGATGATACTGTCTACCTGGAAGAGCTAATTGCAGGATGCTGGACCCCCGACTGGAGCCTGGCACAGAGTGGGTTCCTTGCCCTTTGCTGTAGCTCCTCAGCACAGAAAGTGAATGCTGGTTCCCCAGCCTCCCTGATTTCCCCCAAGGGCTCTGCTGGCTCCCCAGCATCTCTCACCTCTCTCACCTTGAGGACCTGGAGCCCCCTACTCCCCAGGACTTCTTGGGGCTCCAGGACAATCAGACAGGAAGACAACTTTGCTGGCTTCCAGTTTCATGGGTCCTGCAGCAAAACACAGGCCAGTGGACACAGGGTGGGCCTGTCTCTCCCAGACCCCTCTGCAGTTCTCTTTCCATCTTCCAGATTCTAGACATCAGGATACTTGTCTCCTGAGCTGATATGGTTTTATCTGATTTGCATATATTTACATGTAGAGTCCAGATTATCAAACTCCCATCCTGCTCCTGAGCCTGAGTGGTGCCCAACGCTATCTACAGATTCAATGCATCCCTGTCAAAATATCAATGTCATTTTTCACAAAACCAGAAAAAGCAATCCTAAAATTCATATAGAACAAAAAAAACAAAAAATAAAAAAACAACCTGAATAGCAGAAGCAATTCTGAGCAAAAAGAATAAAGCTAGAGGCATCACACTACCTGATTTCAAAACCTATTACAAGGCTATGGTAACAAAAACAGCATGGAATTTTTATAAAAATAAACACATAGGTCAATGGAACAGAATAGAGAACCCACGAATAAATCTACTTATTTACAGCCAACTGATCTTTGACAAAGGAGCCAAGAATGTACACTGGGGAAAGGACACCATTTTCAACAAATGGTGCTCGGAAAACTGGATAACCATATGCAGAAGAATGCATCTGGAGCCCTATATCTTACTATTAATATATACAAAAATCAACTCAAGAAGGTCTAAAGACTTAAATGTAAGATCAGAAACTATAAAACTACTAGAAGAAAACATACGGAAAACTATTCAGGACATTGGTCTAGGCAAAAATTTTATGGCTGACCTCAAAAACATAGGAAACTTAGCATTCTGGGAGGCCGAGGAGGGTGGATTGCTCAAGGTCAGGAGTTCGAGACCAGCCTGAGCAAGAGCAAGACCCCGTCTCTACTAAAAATAGAAAGAAATTATCTGGACAACTAAAAACATATATATAGAAAAAATTAGCTGGACATGGTGGCGCATGTCTGTAGTCCCAGCTACTCAGGAGGCTGAGGCAGTAGGATCGTTTGAGCCCAGGAGTTTGAGATTGCTGTGAGCTAGGCTGAAGCCACAGCACTCTAGCCCAGGCAACAGAATGAGACTCTGTCTCAAAAAAAAAAAAAAAAACATAGGAAACTAAAAGAAAAATAGACAAACAGGACTATATTACACTAAAAAGCTTCTGCACAGAAAAAGAAATAATCAATGGAATGAAGACACAATCTACTGAATGGGAGAAAATATTTGCAAATAACTCATTCAACAGGGAACTAACAACAATAATATACAAGGAACTCAAACAACTCAATAGCAAAAAGACACCTAAATAATCCTGTTAAAATGAGCAAGGGAAAGAATGGACATGTCTCAGAAGAAGACATATAAATGGCCAACAGGTATATGAAAAAATGCCCAACATCGTAATCATCAGGGAAGTGCAAATCAAAACCACAATGAGATATAATTTCATCCCAGTTGGAATGGCTATTGTTAAAAAGACAAAAAATAATGGATGCTGGCAAGGATGCAGAGAAAAGGGATCTCTTATACACTGTTGGTGGGAAAGTAAATTAGTATTAGTATAACCACTATGGAAGACAGTGTAGCGATTTCTCAAAAAACTAAACATAGAACTATCATAAGACCCAGCAATCTCACTGCTGAGTATCTATCCAAAGGAAAAGAAATCAGTATATCACAGCACTATTCACAATAGCAAAGATATGCTATTAACCTATGTGTTCATCAATGGATGAATAAATAAAGAAATTACAATATATGTATACAGTGGAGTATCATTTGGCCATAAAAGGAAGGAAATCATGTCCTTTGCAGCAACAGAGATAGAACTGGAGGTCACCATGTTAAGTGAAATAAACCAGGCACAGGAAGACAAATTTTGCTGGTTCTGACTCATATGTGGGAGCTAAAAATCTTGATCTCAAGGACATAGAGAATAGGATGATAAATACCAGAGTCTGGGAAGGATGTGTGTAGGGGGGTGAGGGAAGATGAAGAGAAGTTAGTTATGGATACAAACATGCAGTTAAATAGAAGAAATAAGTTCTAATGTTCACTAGCAGACTAGGGTGTCTATACTTAGCAAAAATATTATGTATATTTCAAAATAACTAGAAGAGAGGACTTGAATTGATACCAATATGTAAAAATAATAAACACGGAAAGTGATGGATACCTCAAATACCCTGACTTGATCATTATACATTCTATGCATGTAACAAACACTCAAAAGTACCCCCCAAATTTGTACATTTTAATATATCAATTAAAAAAAAGTTATCATGCAGAAACTTGCTAGATAATTTGATTAAAAAGCAAACCCTGGCCGGGCGCGGTGGCTCACGCCTGTAATCCTAGCTCTCTGGGAGGCCGAGGCAGGCGGATTATTTGAGCTCAGGAGTTCGAAACCAGCCTGAGCAAGAGCGAGATCCCGTCTCTACTAAAAATAGAAAGAAATTAATTGGACAACTAAAAATACATAGAAAAAATTAGCCGGGCGTGGTGGCGCATGCCTGTAGTCCCAGCTACTCGGGAGGCTGAGGCAGGAGGATCGCTTGAGCCCAGGAGTTTGAGGTTGCTGTGAGCTAGGCTGACGCCACGGCACTCTAGCCCGGGCAACACAGTGAGACTCTGTCTCAAAAGAAAAAAAAAAAAAAAAAAGATAGTCTTCCGAGGGCTGCAGTGAAATATGTCAGTGTCAAAGATTCTGCTTCTTTAGTGCTAATCAGTGGTGAGAAGCTCGGGCTTCTATCCTGATGAGCACTGTCACTTGGCTGTGCTCTGATGCAGTATGCAAATTAAAGCACCAGCACCTTAAGAGATATCGCTAGTGGCACATCATACATGGGCCACTTGAGTGAAAAAAGCTGCTGTTAAATTTAATGATGAGCCTGAGTGTCATTAACTGTGTGCTTATTCAAAGAATTCCCCCCCTAAATATCTGTTCCCTTGTCAGAAATGTCACTTTTAAACAGCACCTGCGTGGTAGAGCCATTTCCAACTTTCTCCTCATGGCATCACCTTGTTTGTGCTAATGGACTTCTTGGTAAAGGAGGAAAACACAAACTCTCTTTTTCAAAATCTGACTGTAATATCTCTTCCTAAGTGATGTGCTGTAAAATGTAAGAAAATGAACAACAGTCCTGAAGGACATCTTTTATAAACCCTATGACAGAATGATTTATTATTTGTATAAATTTTTTTCCTGGAAGTCAAATACTAAAGTTAAATGAGAAATCATAATTTTTTAGGATTTATATAATTTAAAATAGCTTTAGCAGCAGTCATATACTGAAAATCAATGGAACATGTCCTCTTTCATATTCATGAGGAGGTAATGTCCATCGGAGCTCCTGTATTGAAATATAAGCGTTTGAGTTTCCTTTGAAATCTAGAGGTGACAGCTTCGCTAGCGCTTGCTCTGTGTAGGAGAGAGAGAAAGAGGAAGAGGAGGAGAGGCAGCACGCGGGCAGAGACTGGTCTAAGAGACTGATGCCTGCAAAGTAGCCCTTTTGGTGATGTACATATATAAAAATAGTGTTTTTGTGACTGTTGCCTCTATTTGCAGAGTCTATTTTTTCCTCCTGGATTTTCGTTTAATATTTTTATTCAACTGTAACATAAATACAAAAAAAAGTACAAGTCTTAAGTGTACAGTTTGGTGATTTTTCACAAACTGGACACAATCATGTCGCCAGCAGAGCATTCCCAGCACGTCAGAAACCAGTTTCTTCCCCCTCAACCATCCACCTAGGGTAACCACTATCCTGATATCTAACACTGTGGGTTAGCATTGCCTTTATAAATGGCCAGAGATTAGGGATGTCGAATGTTAGCCCATGAACAATGAGAAGTTATCAAAAGGTTTTAGGCAGTGAGATGACGTGCTCTGATTTGCATTCCTAAAAGCTCAGCAGCCACAGTGTGGAGAACAAATTGTAGGGGTTCAGAATGTAAGTGGGGGGACCAGATCAGAGGCTTTTTGAAGAAATTACATAGTGGCTTGACCTAGCACCATGACAGTAAAGATGGAATGAAATGAACAGATTTCAAGATAGACACACGCACACACAATTTATTTATTAGGTTAAATAAACTGAATTTAGACATGGGGTGTGAGCAAAAGAGAGGGAGGCATTAACAGTACCCAGCTTTATAAGTAAGGTGTAATGTACGGAATGGGGGAGCTGGAAGATGCAAATACTTGAGTAAGAAGCGCTGGTGTTCCAGTTCGGACGTGTCATTTTGAAATGGCTGTGAGCTACCAGAGGGGAAATCCCAGGAGGCAATTGAACATATGGCTATATCTGAAGTAGGAAAAAGGAATCTTGGCTGGAGATCTAAATTCGAGAATTATTGACATACAAGTTATATTTAAAACCATAATATTGATGGAATCTCTCAGAGATGAGTAGAGTAAAAAGAAATGATAATATAGGTATGATATATAGAAAGGGAGGCACAAAAATCGGAAGATTTCAAAAAGGCAATCACAGAAGAATGGCCATTGGCAAGGGATGACAGTGGGTGATTTGGGCAATCTAAGTGGATGACAGATGAAGGATGTGTTGGGGCAGAGCCCACCTAGGAGGGCAGTGAAATGCTCAGTTGCGATCCTAGGGCATTGGCCCGCGGTAGTAAGTCATCCCTCTGTCTTCTACTTTGGCTGTGACTATATTCTGTAGACTGAATGGCATTCAGCTGTAATAGGAGCTTACTCACTTTTGATGGAAAATGGACAAGTTTGAATTTATAACTTCAAGGTGGAAAAGACAAATTATTTTTAACATATCTATTTGCCAGTCCTATATTCATCAAAACTCCATGCCAAATGTCTGTATTTGAATAGCCAAACTGAAACCATCTCTCCTTCCCTCTCTCTCTCTCCTTCTTTCTCTCTCTCTCTCTCTCACACACACACACACGACCCCCTTTAATGCTGAATATCTTAATTTTTATTTCAAAGCTTTTCTGAGAATGTCAGTGTTTGAAACACTATCTCCTTTAATCTTCCCAAGTATCATTATTTGGAGATGTGTTCTTAAATAAAGTGCTGCTGGAATTGGTAAATGCATGTTCATTACTTTACTCAGCCTGAGTTCCTTTGAGATTTTATAATTGAACATTAGTAATATGCATCATTTTAGAAGTCTTTAGAGATCGATCTTGATGTTCCCTACTTTAGCCTTACTGCTTTTGCAATGCTCCTTATGTACTTATGGAAGAAGATGAGATGATTTTCTGCTCCTATATGCTTTAGTTTGATTGCTCATATACTTGAACGTAGTGACTAAGAAGAGAGAATTCTGGTAACAAAGGTGCTGCTTCTAAATAGTAAATGTTTTATTCAAAAGTGCTTATAACCACTCATAACGAATAAATGGAATTCTGAAGCCTATGTGCAATTATATCACAGGGCAGAGTTGGGCTTGCTTTATTTTGTCATGATAAATACATGCTAGAAATTATAGTCTGTAAAGTGACTATGCAGAAGGAGATTCTGGGAAGATGACAGGATAGAAAGCACCAGGAATCTGTCTCCCCACTTAAGCAACAAATGCACTGACAGAACCTGTTTGTTGTAACTATTTTGGAACTCTAGAATCTGTTGAAGGCTTGATACTTTTAGGGGAAGGCTTGGATGGTAAATTGTGATTAATTTTGGTTAATTTTAGTTCTTAGCAGGGTAGCATCTTCCTACCCCTATTCCTCAGCCCTGAGGCAGGCAGCCATGCACTCCTTTCAGGAGAAGCTTGCATGCAGCTTGCAGGAACTAGTATGGGTGATAAGGGCCCTGTCCTCCAAACATTGCGGATCTGTGTGCTGATTGCTGCTTTTTATCACAGAGCTGCAAACAAGGAAGTGGGCAGCCATTGTTGTCGTACCTCCCCCGTTGTTGCAGGCCCCTCCCCCTTCAGCTGAAGTGAGTTTCATGGAAAATAAAGGTGTGGTACCCTTTTTACCCCCCTACATTTTTCTCTTTTTCTTCCCCTCTTTTGGGAACCAGGGTTTATAAACTAGAACATTCAAAAGTAACCACATATATGAGGGAAATTAGAAAGTCACCACACTTAGCCAAGGAAAGGCACAGGCTCAGAAAAGATCTGAAAGGACCTTGAGTTTACACCTCAGGCTGACCATAGAGACAAAACAAAACAAAACAAAAAAACCCAGTAAACTCTTGGGAAGGGAGAGAATCTGATTTCCAGGGTTACCACATTATTGGATTCAAATGTCTAGTTTTCAGCAAAAAAATCACAAGGCATATAAAGAAATAAGACAGTATGGTGCATTCAAAGGAAAAAATAAAACCAACAGAAATTGTCTCTGAAAAAAGACCTGATGGCCCATCTGCTAGTCAAAGACTTTAAGACAACTGTCTTCAATATGTTCAAAAAACCAAAGGAATACTAAAGGAGTGGATGAAGTTAAGAAAACAATGTATGAACAAAATGGAAATACGAATAAAGAGAAAACCTAAAAAGAAATTCTAGAGCTGAAAAGTACCATAACCAAAATGAAAAATTCACTAGACGGATTCAAAGGCAAATTTGAGCAGACAGAAGAAAGAATCAGTGAACATGAAAATAGGACAATATAAATTACCAAGTTTGAGGAACAGAAAAAAGACTGAAGAAAAGTGAATGGAGTGGCCGGGCGCGGTGGCTCACGCCTGTAATCCTAGCACTCTGGGAGGCCGAGGCGGGCGGACTGTTTGAGCTCAGAAATTCGAGACCAGCCTGAGCAAGAGCGAGACCCCGTCTCTACCAAAAATAGAAAGAAATTAATTCTACAGCTAAAAATATATAGAAAAAGTTAGCCGGGCATGGTGGCACATGCCTGTAGTCCCAGCTACTTGGGAGGGTGAGGCAATAGGATTGCTTGAGCCCAGGGATTTGAGGTTGCTGTGAGCTAGGCTGACGCCAGGGCACTCACTCTAGCCAGGGCAACAAAGTGAGACTCTGTCTCAAAAAAAAAAAAAAAAAAAAGTGAATGGAGTGTAAAGGGCCTGTGGAACACCATCAGGCAGACCAACTCCAACACTGTAGAAAATTTGGAAGGAGAAGAGAGTAAGGGACTATGAGAATATTTGAAGAGGTAATGACTGAAAACTTTCCAGATTTGATGAAAGACATAAATGTAAATATCCAAGATGCTCAACAAACTCCCAGTAGGATGAACTCTGAGACCCACACCGAAACACATTATGATCAAACTGCCAAAAGAAAAAAAGAATCTTGAAAGCAGCAAGAGGGAAGAAACTCTTCACATAATAAGCCTCAATAAGATTATCTGCAGATTTCTCATCAGAAACTTTGGAGGCCAGAAGCCAGTAGGCTAATATAATCAAAGTGCTAAAAGGAAAAAAACCTGACAATTAAGAAACCTGAATCTGTCAAAACTATCCTTTGAAAGGGAGGAGCAAATTAAGATATTCTGAGATGAACAAGAGCTGAGGGAGTTTGTTACCACTAGACCTGCCTTGCAAGAAATGTCAAAGGGTCTTGCAGGTTGAAATGAAAGAACACTAGACAATAACTTCAGTAAAGAAGAAATAAATATTTCAGTAAAGGTAAATGGGAAATTATGAAAGCTAGTATTATTATAACAATGGTTTGTAACTCGGCTTTTTGCTTTCTACATGATTTAAGAGACTAATACATTTTTTTAAAAAGGCAATTATTAGTCTAAAAGCTAGTATTATTACAACTTTGGTTTGTAACTCCACATTTTGTTTTCTACATCATTTAAGAGACTCGTGTATTTAGAATTTCTTAATTTATGTTTTTGGAAACAATGTATAAAGATGTACTTTTGCAACATAAGCAACTGAAAGGAGCAAGGACAGAGACGTAAAGGATCAGTGTTTTTGTATGTTATTGAAGTTAAGCTGGTATAAATCCAAATTAGAGTGCTATAACTTTAGGATATTAAATGTAATCCCCATGGTAACCACAAAGAAAATACCTGTAAAATATTAGATGCTCCTTGACTTATGATGCCGTTGCATCGTGGTAAACCCATTGTAAATGGAAAATATCTAAGTTGAAAATGTATTTAATATCCTGATAAACCCATCATAAACTTGTAAATTGAACCATCATCCAGATGTTCCTTGACTTACAATGGGGTTACATCCTGATAAACCCATCATAAATAAATAAATCTTAAATCGCACTATCGTAGGTTGGCAATTGTCTATAAACAAAAGGAAACGAGAAACATTTCACCACAAAAAATCATCCAAACACAAAAGGAGACTCTAATATAGGAAATGATGGACAAAAAGCTTAAGGCATTTAGAAAACAAATAGCAATGTGAAAGAAGTAAGTCTGTCCTTGTTGTTCGTATTCTGACATATGCTACAACATGAATGAATCTTGAGGACATTATGCTAAATGAAATAAGCCAGTCACAAAAAGACAAGTATTATATTGTATTAACACATGAGTACTTAAAATAGTCAAAATCATAGTGACAAAGTAGAGTAGTGGTTGGTAGGGACTGGGAGTAGAGGGAAATAGGGAGTTATTTTTTAATGGATATAGAGTTTCCGTTTGGGAAGTCAAAACAATTCTGGAAATGGATGGTGGTGATGTTTGCACAACAGTACGAATCTACGCAATATCACTGAACTGTACACTTAAAAATAGATAAGATGATACATGTAATATAACATTAAAAAGTTGAAAAAAGGTGAGTGTGAAGAAAAAGCAGTAACCAACTCACAAACCAATAAAAATCCCCTAGGTAGTGCTCTCACAGTTGTGATCTAGAAGGTATGTATGTCAATTAAGCGAAGGTGAACCAGTGTGAGTCAGGGACAAGGGGTCTATTACAGGAATTAGACCTCCCTCAGTGTGGGAGGGGCTGGAGCCAGA
>CAUYSK010012356.1:0-10396 GCA_963575035.1 Avahi laniger
TGGAACAGTTTTAGGAAAGAAAGTTCATTTTACTTTCTCAAGAAAGAAAGAAAAAGTGAGAGCGAGAAAGAGGGAGAGAGTGAAAGAGAGTGTGGGCATGGCATTGAAGAAAAAGTAGACGGTAGCACTGGGCAGCTCAGGAAAGTTCTTGGTGTTTTTAGAGGGTGCAAGTGGCTTTTTTCCTCTGCTTCAGCAGACTGATAACAGAACCAGCAGCGAAGCAGTTGCAGGTGCTCTTTATTTTTTTCTCTGTGAGGCTGACTTTACGTGAGTCCTTGGAATCTGGTGCTGGGGAGAACTGAAGTGGGGAGTGCGCATCCCTACTGTCTGCTTAGGGCTCTTCAAGGCTGAGAAAATGAAGTCTTGGAGATAACGAGTTAGACCACAGGTGTTTTAATTAAACAAAAGGCAGTTGTGCTGTGAGTTTATTTTTCTTACTTTCTGTTTGATAATTTATTTTCTTCTGATAGATAGATCATTACTAGGACCACCTTTCATTGACCTTCTGAATATGGAAGTCCAAGATTAGTTATTATCTGATTTGACCTGGGAACAGTGCCTGAGCCCACCAGGGAGGCCTTCTCCAAGCTTCCTATATCAGGGATCTCTTGACTTTGGGAGAACAACATAGATTGGGTACTCATAGAAAAGAAAAGAGTAAAATGCCCGTGAGCTGCATTGATAAAATGGAGAGGTTTTTATAGAAAAATGAGAACATACTGGTCAGGTTTTAGAGCTTCCAGTTCCTCTCCAGACCTTCATCCAGGAGGTATATCACTGCCACTCTCCAAGGTGATCAATCAGACAATCCACTCATCTCAGGAGTGGTTTCTAGCAGTGGTGGCTAGCAAAGCACTCCACTTGAGGGTTCGTAAACACTTTTTGAAAATGGTGATGATGACAGGCTCAGTGGGCTTTTACCGTAGAGCTTATGAGAGGATTTTAGTTGCAGGATTTTAGATGAATGCCACCGAAAGGGAGAAGAGCTGTATGAAATCAATAATGTGTGTGCATGTAAGAACAGAAACATAAATTTGAAAACATTCTGTCTTCCACAAGATCATGAGAGTTTACTTTTGACCCAGGAAATGAGAGACTTCCTTTCACTTTGTATTAATTCTGACTTAAGACAAAATATATCGGTATCAAATAACTATGCCATTTGCACTCTTTCAGAGTTTGGAGGAGGTATACAATCCTGCAGCATAAATGTTCTGGTGGTATTTGCTAACTAACCTCTGGTTTGGAAAAATAAAAAAAAAAATTATCTGACCCCTTTTTTCTGAAAATTACCCTGATTGTATAACTTTATCCGGTTAAGAAAACAAGGTTTCTTTAACTTTCTTTAGCTATGCTAAGATGTCAATCAAACTAGGTAAGTTTCTGTTTCATTTTTCACAGAATACAATAAGCACAAACTTGTAACTGCCAGGTCTCACAAACCACACCCTGTTTATGAATGTATCTCTGGGAACATTTTAAAAACAGTAGAGTATATCATTTTCCTTAACCACCTTCTCTTTTCTTCACTTACCTTATGTCTTTTTTTTAGAATATTCTTGATTAAAAGGAGAGACATATGAACATTCTGTTTTAATACCTCAATGTCAAGGCCATAGACATGGTGCTACCTAATTGCATTTTGCAAAACTTAATAAACTGCACACCCACATTGCTCTGTATTTGTTTCTTTTTTCTCTTCTTTTCTTTTTTTTTCCATGTTATCCTCTATTCAGGAAACAATCCACAAGCATTTACTAAGCATCTTCTATGTATTAATATTTACTTTCCAGTATTGATTTCTTCTTTCTTTGAACACTAAAGTTACAATATGAAAACTCCATGAAAGATGTATAGGCTACAACCCTTCCCCTTTCTTCTGGGAGCTTACGTGTGCGTGTGTGTGTGTGTGTGTGTGTGTGTGTGCATGTCTGTAAAAGAACAGGATGAATACATGGAGGACATGTATGTAAATAATCAACTGCAAGTCAGAGTGAGAATGGTGGTCGAGGTATTTTAGATGGGTTCCTTCTGACTGCAGGACAGGTATCCACAAGGTCTGTGAAGGAGGCCACCCATGAGCTGAGAGATGGAAGCCGGGTAGTATGGTGGTGGGCAGAGAATGCCTTCTCTGCTGAAGGCAGGGGGTGGTCAGTGCCCTGCATGAGGGAGCTGAGCTGCCTCCGGAGGTGATTTAGTGCATTCCTGACTGTCTTTATCTCTAGGGAACTGAATGTCTCCACAGGATGACCTCAATGACCACACATGATGGTCATGTTCACATTAATGCATTGTAACATACACATAGTCCTGAATGAGCTGCATTTTATCCCTGTCAGAAAGTAACCTCCCATTCAAGCACCATTTTCTTGTGTAATTGCAAGTGTCTCATTGAGTTCAGACCGTAGGAAGATAATATTTCGGACCGAGTTTGAGTCTTTAATTTCATGTGCTTTTAAGTTCTCATTTAAAAAAAGAAAAGAAACTTAATCAAAGCTAAAAATATTCAAGCATGAATCCAGAAAACGTAAGGTGATTTCCTAGGATTTTTGAGGTACAGGGGACCTGAAAGAGAATTTCTTAAATCTCTTTTGTGGATTCTCAACATCAGTTTCTCCTGACTCTGATCACTTTTTTCCTTAAAGGATTAAAAGTCATTTTTTAATTCACCGATTTTTTCCTTTATTCAGCATTTATGATAGCATATTGTGTTCCAAGCACTGTGCGAGAACTCAAGCAGTTGAAAGGGTATTTTTGTTGTTTATTTGTCATTTTTTGTTTTGCTTTGTGTTTTAGGTTAAAGCTAAAACCTAAATAAAACGGGATAAATGCTCCGCCAGGGGAGGTGTGGAGCACTCCAGGAGGCTGGAGAAAG
This sequence comes from Avahi laniger, assembly GCA_963575035.1. Taxonomy (NCBI): domain Eukaryota; kingdom Metazoa; phylum Chordata; class Mammalia; order Primates; family Indriidae; genus Avahi; species Avahi laniger. The sequence goes on from CAUYSK010012356.1 coordinate 2,876, forward strand.
AGTATTTACTGCCTGTCCGGAGGGGCTGGGAAGGATTCCAGACCTCAGTCCAGGCCGACTTTGAAGATAAGTAGTCAAGCAGAGGGCACAGGAGGTAAAAGTATATAAAGGCAACAGAAAAGCTTCAAATGTCAAAAACCGAGAGGACAGAAAAGCTCAACCAAGAGACGGAACTACAAATGCAGTTGGAGGGCTGGGAATGCCTTGAGCTGGGGGAAGGTGGCCAGTTAGACGACAGCAGGCTGAGCTCGTTCTACCTGGGCCAGCCCTGTTTGCTCAGGTTTTCCTCCCTGGACTCACTCCCTGTTTGAACTCTATGAGAGCTGCCTGTACGAGGACCAAGTCCAAACGGCGTAGAAGGCATGCAAGGCCCTGCAATTCTGGCTCGAGAGAAAGTTTCCCAGCCTGATCTTTCACACTCCGGCTCGGCCTGCTCTTAAGCACACCATGCAACTCAGAGCCTGTTCTTACCAAGGCTCAGATGAGATTTTCTCTACCTGCTCAAGTCTGGCTCATTCTGCAAGGGCCATTTAAATGTGCTTTTGATGTAAAGCCTTTTGGGACTCTCTATGACCTCTACATCAAAACGAACAACTGCCCCTCTGTGCTGCCATGGTTCTCTCATCTTCCTCCATTAAATGAGCAATTAAACACTGGGCTCATAATAGCTAGTAAACAGCTATAGACACCACTTGCTATATATAAGGCATTTCTTTAACTATACTAGTTTGCTTATTCTCAAAACTGACATATGAGGTACACACTACTATTACCTTATTTTACAAATGTGCAAACTTAGGCAGAGAGAATTGAAGTAACCTGCCCAAGGCCACACATCTAAAAAGCAGAGCCAGGATGCCACCCAGCCAGCCTGGCTCTAGGATCCATACTCATATAATGGACTCTCCTATACTGAACTCGACTGAAAACTAAAGACCAGGTTTCATTCATCCTTGTATTCCCAGTAGCTCTGGTGCTGGAAATACTCCATGACCATCCGTTACATTATTGTTTATGTTAATACTTTCAAATGCCAGAGGATAACTTTTAATAACTTCCTATGATAATATGTTCTGGTCTCACTGCTATAGATCAGGAAGTTCTTTCTAATATTTATCTTTAATCTTTTTTAATATTGTCAAAATGCATTCCCTCTGGTTCAATCCTCAATGGACACAACAAAAACCCTCTGTCTTCAGTTGTGTTCTCTCTACTGGATCCTTCCCATCAACATGCGTATTTCCATTTCTCCCATCTTAAAAAAAATTTTTAAGCATGCCAAAGAATCTGCTGCTCCCACTTCTCCTCCCAGCTACCTCCACATTTCTCTTACCCTTTAGAGCAAAACTCCCAGCAAGAGTTGCACACACTCACTTTCATCATTTTCTCTCCTCTCATTCTCTCTTAAACCCATTTCAACCAGGCTTTCACTCCGACTACTTCTCAGAAACTGGATCCAACTAATGGTCAGTTTCTCATTAGTCATATATGTGACCTATCCACATTATTCAATACAATTGATCATCTTTTCTTTGAAATACTTTCCTCACGTGAGTCCCACACTTTTTGTTTTTCTCCTCTTACTGTTCACCACTTCGTAGATTGTTTTGCTGGTTCTGTTTCTTTTCCCTGAGCTCTTGTTTTTGAAATTCCACAAGATTCAGTCCTTGGTTCTCTTCTCCTTTCTTGCAGGACCACTGATTATACCCACTTGTCATGTGGCCTGAAAAACCACGTAGACACCAATGACTACTAAATTTATAATCTCCGGCCCAGACATTTTTCCTGAACTCTGTATGTGTTTATCCACCCGAGATGCTCCTCTCCAGATATCTGCAAGAAAAACTTCATTTCCTCCTCAAAGTATGTGCTCAAAGATCATGTGCTCAGTAAAGCTTGTCCCAATCACCCTATTTAACAGTGGCTGGTCCCTGCTCTTTTGTTAATAAATTCCCTTTTCTCTACTCTAATCTTTTCATAACACTTAACGCTTTCTTATCCACCATGCAATTTATTTATTATTTTATTGTTCTTGTCTGTCTCCTTCCACTAGACTGTAAGCTCCCATAACTCAGGAATTTTGGACTATTTGGTTTACTTCTGTCTCCCAAATACCTAAAATAGTGCCTAGCACATGGTGGGAACTGATAAATGTTTGCTGAATAAATAGACATGAAAATAACTATCTTTCCTCACGCTTTAACTTTTAAACTCTGTAAACACAGTTCATTAACATTCAAGCCTAACTTTCAACATGAATTTTTTTTATGATTCTCCCCTGACTTTTCTCTATAGTCTTAGAATTCATTACATGTTATATATCCAAACAGAACTCAGAATTTCAATAAAGCTTGTACTGAGAGTAGAATGTTGACATTGAAATTCTCCCACTATTCTTCTTTATTTATCATGAATTGCTACTTGATTTCTGACATTATTCCAAAAACTAAAAACAAATTTGTCCTAGAAACAACAATATACCTGAATTCTTTCTTCAATGACAAATATGTCTGGCCTTTGATAACCATATGCTGTGAATGGCAGATTACTTGTTCACCAGCATAACATCTCCCTGACCTCCCTGTAGACTCTTTACACTATACTAGGAAACTCTAAGTTTTTAACGCTATGCAACCTTTGTCATTATCCACTGGCTTCATGTACCATTCCACATCCTTAGAATCTGTGTTTCCAAAACAGACAAGTGGCCCTTTCCTGTGAACTGCTCTTGCACCCAGCAACACTTGGATTACTCTGAAAGATTCATGAGGATTTATTTTGCTTTTTGAAAGTAATTATAAGCCAGTTGTGTCAAAGAAACTGAATGTGACCAAATTTTACAGCTAATAAGAGCTAATAAATTCAATTTTGGGTCTGGCATAATTTTGACCTTGGTTCCACATTAACATCAATATCTATCAAAGTTTTTGAAAACATGCTTTTTTATTTGATGGGCAGGTGGGTGGAGGGGTGGCAGGGTGTCAGGGAGGCAAAGTTTTGGGAGTTTTTATTGTTCTTTTCATGTATTGTTTTAAAACATTTTTTTTAGCAGCAGAATTTGCTGATAAATTTCTGTTTGATGAAAAGTGCACACCAGTTTTCCCTGTAAGGATTTTTACAAGAGATCTCAGAGACAGCAGCTGAAGCACAACTTCCTTTGCCTCATCTTCAGTTAGCTCTGTTCGAATCAGAGCCTGGGTGTCAATATGGCATTCTAAAATCAACAGTAGTTTTATAAGCACTCAGAATTTGATTTGAATACCATCTGTACCATTTCATTCATTTAACAAATATTTATTGAGTATCAATTTTATGCTAATTCTGGTTTGGATGCAGGAGATAAAATAGTTCTCAAGGAACAAGAGTTTCTTGTTCTTATGGAGCTTTAACCCTACAATTTTAACCTCTTTGCTTAAACCTCATAGTGTAATTGAGAATTTGAGATAACTTATGTAAAGTACCGAGATAATTTATGTCCAGTGCTTAGACAGTATTTCAGTTTGTCAGGTGAATGGTATCCCCATCCCTTACATATTGGTATCTAACAATGACTCCACAAAGCATTTCCAATCTAGAGTTCACATTATTAATTTGTTATTAATTAATTTATTTAAGCATTTTTTTTTAACAAGTGTCTAGCCACACAGCACCTCTTAGGGATAATTTCCTTCTGAAATGTTCTATTGGGTAATGAATAGAGCACTTGAAAGAAACTAATGCTATCTTAAATTTTGGGTGGAAGATGAGTCACTCACTTCACCTCTCTAGGTCTGCATCCTACAGAGAATAAGAAAGTAGAACTTGATCTAGAAACAATGTTCCTTTACAGTTGCAAGATTTTGTGGTTCTAAGTCCTCCAATTATCCAAAACTTGCCATTTTTAAGTGTCAAAGGATATCCTCTATTTAGAATACTATGTTCATTCATATGCAATGTTCATTTGTATATTTTATATATATGGATTCAGAATGTATTTTTTTAATGTACCACTTTTAAACAAATAAAGTTTTAGAGGGCTATTTGCTTTGGTTTCCTGTTGTCTTAATTTTTTCCATTCCTTGTATTCATGCACATACACTCACGTGTGTACACACAGGTGTGGCAGTGACAGTGAGTTTAGGTTCAGTTGAAGTGTTTTAAAGGACATTTGTGTGGGAAAGGCAACAGTGGTGAAAGCAAACTATCGCTGTTCATCGTTTTTCTTGTTCAAACTGTGATTCTCAAGGGAAATTTCCATCTCCTCATGCAGTGGCTGTCAGTCTATAGACTGTAAGATTCTTGACTCCAATCTCCATCTTGAATTCTTACACCTAATAGGTAGGAAATTTTGGTAATGATACAACTCACATCAGCTTAAATATAACTCAGATTAGCTTACACAAATTTATTGGTTCTTAACGCTAAAAAAATCTAGGGGTTGATTTGACTTCGATCCAAGGACTCCGGTGGCATCATCAGTACTGGATCAGTCTCTCTCTTTTCTTCTCCCTTCTCATATCTCTTTTTTTTTCTCTTCCCTCACTTTCCCTTCCCTTCGTCCCCCTGACCTATGACTCCCTTAGGTGCGGTCCTTGCCGTTAGCATTATTTTCAAACAGACACTCTCCATGTAGTCTTAACACTGAGCCAGGAAGAAGGATAGCCCCACCCGGACCGCCTGCACAATGAATGCACAACTAGCAGTTTTCCTAGAACAGCCTGGAAAGAAAAAAAATTATTCATTAGTCTAATTTCCTACACCATTGAATAATAATCCTTTTTAAATGCATTTGATACTATTCAAAGTAAAACGTTAACTCAAGACAGTCATGCCCTATTTTCCAAAGTGATAAATGTATTCTTTTAGAAAAGAATACATAATTTTCATTTGGGCATTTGGCCAATAATCTATTTTCAATAGCCTGTTTCTCAAGGGCTTAGCATCTCATTTTTTAATCATCTTTATTTGAAATAAAAACATATATCAGAGATCCCTGTCAAATCGTTCTAATCCCAGGATGAAACATTATAAATGCAAAAACAACACAAAATCTTAAGCAGGAATTAGAGAATACAGACCTTTGAGTTACTTCTTATATTTCCTATTTCAATCAGCCAACCAGGCATCGAATATTCATGAACCCTTACTGTGGGCCCTGGCCTGTCACTTTGCTAGGCACCAGGAAAACATAACTAGAGTACCATCTAGCATGGAAACAGACAGATTAACAGATAATCATATAACAGAATGTGTTCGATGTGATAATAAAAATGAGTATTGGAACACTGGTTCTTCCTGGGGAGTCAGGAAAGGCTGAGAAAAGATGGGGGTCTGAAGGAAGACATTTCAAGAAGAGGAAACTCTATGAATAAAGTCAGAGAGGAGTGAAAGGGCTTAGCCTTTGAGGATAAGAATATGTACATGCTAGAGTGTAAGCTGGAAGCTGGAAGTGATGAGGCTAGGGAGGAAGGTTCAGTCAGATTCTGAGGACTAGATACCATGTTGAAGAACAATATTCTGCTAGCTAGTAATCTTGCCCTCTTCACTACTTTATAGAAATGCAACCTCATTGGGTACCATACTAATAATCAAGAGCCAAAGTTGTCATTTTCAATTTATTTTGCCCAAGATGAAATGGGAGGATGACACAAAAAGGATGTTTTCGTGCAACTTTCAGCCCTAGCTCTGAGTTCCATAGAGACCCTTGTAGGTATTTGCATAGAGTTGTCTTTTTCAGCCATCCTATACAGTCCTTCTTATAGGAGAGGCATATGTGGTATTTTTTGACATACAGAACACATTTGAATCTCATTCAACTAACTTATACCTTTAATGACTGATTTACTAGAGTAAAAGGTCTGAGCATCCCTGCACATGAACCTCTGTTGTCTCTTGTTTCTGATCTGTTATAAGTGGACCACCTGCCCTTGTGAAATCTATCCTGCACCCCAGCTATGTCTGAAAATCCCCAGGATGTCTCATGTATGCTCATGAACTTGTCAACTCAAGCACCTACCATATTCTTCCTTACCTCTATCCTTCCCCTGACCACCACCATAATATTTGCTGCTGTGGGATATGGTGTTCAGAGATGAGCCACTTCTTCTGGGTTATCATTATCTTCTGCCATGCACCACCATCCCCTCCTGGAATCCTAGAGGTGCCTACAATCTTCAAAATATAGAAGCTACAATGGGTTCTGCAAAGAGTTATCAGATTTTTTTCCAATTGGGAACCATGTATCAGTATTGTCAGTAATCAATGTTTATAGGTCTTAGTGAAAAAAATCATCTCAATTTTACAATCAGCATCTCAGCACACAATGAAGTCAAAAGATAAATCTATACATTGGACAACATGGTATATGGATGATTGTTTCTTCCTCTCTGGCAATCAGTCTTTTGTATCCCGGACCAAACTTGTCTTCCTGACTCTTTTTCCAGGCGGGATTCTCTCCTAGATAGCTTGTCAGTCCCTCAAGCATACTTGAATTTCTAATAGCCCCATCCCACACACTGAACCCAAAGGTACACAACTGGGGCAGAGAAAGGCAGCCTTCCCTACATTTAAATTCATGCTTCCTACAAGTCGGCAGCCCTTGCATTTTAGGAGAAGCCACCAAAGGAAAGGATACAGTTTATGTCGTTGTATATTTATTCATTGCAATTACCAAATGCTAAAAGAGCTCTCTATGAGAAAAAATGCTTTAGAAGCTCTAAAATTAAAGAATTTATATCATTTTATTTATTTTTCTCTAGTATCATTTGAAACTTTTTTTTTTTACAATCAAGTGACATTATTTAAAAAAAGGTTGCATCGACAATCAATATGCGGTCACAAAAGGAGGCAAAGACTTCATCTTAACGAAAGAGACAGGCAGACATAGCTCAGCCCAGGAACAAAGCCTTTGTTTTGGGAGAGTGAAGCACTCTTGAGAACAGTGTGGTGTGTGTCATTCACGGTTCTTCCCAGCCCGCCCATGCCTGAGATTTAGTAAGACTGTGGCACAGAAATCTTCACCTCTGAAAGATATTATAGTTCATCATTAATACGATACTCCCCTGTAGCCAAAGAGGGCAACATTCTCTTTTCTTCACCCCAGTTGGCTGCATCCTGGGACCTAGTTCTGCTCACAAACCCTTGGATGAAATCCTCCAAGAAATCTGAGAAATGCTTGGGGTTAAGAGGATGGTCTTTTTTTGTGATTCAGGGCTGTGAATTAGCAGATGGGAGCCCTATCTGGTAAAAGATCAATCACAATTTAAAAAATCAGAACCACTTATTCACCCCTTTCCCTGTAAACTATCCTTCATGGCTTATCCACAGTTTGCTCATCAGTTTTAGTGGGTAACTATCACCTTTGGCTAGCTTCTTGGGTGGTTCAATATCTCCCAAGAACAACCCCTAAACAGTACACACTGAAAATCACACTTTAGTCCATTATGAGCAACACATGTAGACAAAAGCTCATCATTAGCAACAGAAACCAAACTTTGGACCTTCCTAATGCAGCAACAGATTTTTGTTCCTATACACTGCAGA